>RJWJ010014811.1:0-37094 GCA_004363605.1 Indri indri | reverse complement strand
AGGCATTCAGTCTGGCTCCAATACTGTCTAGCCTTATCTTCCACTATTTCCCAGTTACATACTCCAGTCACTTTGCACTGTGTTTGCTGAAATCATTGAAAAATATATATTATCTTCCTCTAGGAAATCATAGGTGTCAAATATATAAGCCTGATACCACTTGGGGTTTTGTTTGTTTTTGTAGAAAGAGAGTCTGAGCTGGGCATGGTGGCTCATTGCCTGAAGTCTCAGCTGTGTAGGAGGCTGAGGTGGAGGATCCCTTAAAGCTCGAAGTTGGAGACCAGCCTGCTCAACAGAACAAGACTCTTTCTCCAAATTATTTTTTTTTTTTTAAACCTTAGCTGGGTGTGGTAGTGCATGCCTATTGTCCCAGCTTCTCAGGAGGCTGAGGCAGAAGGATCCTTTGAGCCCAGGAGTTTGAGGATATGGAGAGCTAAGATCACACCACTGTGCTCCAGCCTGGGTGACAAAGCAAGACCCTGTCTCTAAAGAAAAATAAACAAATTAATAAAAATAAAAAATAGAATCTGAGAGTAAAAAACCAAAAGAAAAAAAGCAATCCAGAAATAGATACATGGAGAAAAAGATAAATGGAGATGGAGATAGAGGTGGGTAGAAAGAGAACAGGAGAGATGATAGGATTATTTAAGACTTGAATACAACCATGCCTAAAACAATCTAGATATAAATATCCAGATCTTTATGTAAATATATTTTTTACAATAAATTTCTTCTCTTTGCATAGACTAGTTTGAGTTGAGTTTCTGAGGTTTGCCACTAAAAGGCTCCTGACCAATACAATGAACCTGATAAAAATGGAATTCTGGTGCTGTTCAATACAATAAAATTGGTATATGTACTTCTCTGGTTTCTAGTTGAGATTGGCCAAAATGAAGAGCATGTATCAAACATTCCTGAGGGTTAGGACATGGAGGAAAGGAAATATATCTGTAATTAAAGACAGGTAAACAGTATTTAGTTCCATGAAGGTTTTTCATTTTCTGATTGGCCCACATTTTAGAATTGTTCAAAACCAGCTAGACCCCTGTACTTACAAATATACATAGTGCAATATATATGTATTATATGTACACAGTCAACACGATCAATAATTAAAAAAAATAATATGCATTTTTCAGAGCTGGTGAATTTTCTTGCTCACTGGAACTAATATTATTCAGGGTGGGGGGTAAAAGACAAGGAAGAATTCATCTTCACTACTGTTCTTGTACTTGCATCTTTGCTGAGTGTCACAGCGACCTTCCCAACGCAGATGCTCACAAGCTGCCAGTTTCTCAACATCTGTTACCATTGCTATTCTGGAAATTCAGAGACTCAATGTACAGCTGGACTTTGCATTTATTAGGGTCACAAATGGAATCTCCAAAGCCAGTGGGGTTGATTATGTCAGATGATTTGACCCAAAGCACTGTATACCCTTCAGCCATTTGCTCTTGCCTGAGCTACCACGAAATATGAGACGAACTTGGACTTGTGACTCCCCCTCCAACTTGCTGACCACAGCAAAATCATTTGTGGCAATCAACAGGAATTAATTAAACCATACATTTGTCTTTATTTTAATAAATTAACTCTTTTAGGTATCATAATTAACTGCTTTAAAACCATACATTGTTGTCTGAAAAAGCCAAATCCTGTCTAAAAATAACCTGCAAATTGACTCACTTTCTGACAAAATCAAAGGCTGGTGGCATTCTCTTCAAATCTCCAAAACTAAACCTACAGAGGATGTTTGCCCAAATGTTCTTGTATAAAACGTTATAGACTTTCCATCCCTGTTAACGTTTCATCAGGAAGGGAAATAAGATGCATTCATTTTGGACATCCACAACTGAAACCAGCAATCCCTGAAAAGCAATAGTCAGTTTCGTTCATGTACATAACATTCTTTTCTCATTAGCAAATTGGTAATGCAGGCAGGATGTTGGCTGTCCTGATGCTGTTGGGGCATGGACTTTGGTGGCAGCGCTCAGCTAGTGAGCCTGCAGACATGCTGAGGGTCACCCTTTACATGTCTTCTTCTCTTAATTTCACTCCCATACCACTCATTAAGATGAGAAGTCTCATCTCCCCTACACATGGCTTTCTCAGCAGCTTTCTGGCCTGTTCACTGGTTGGGTTGATTTATGATTTAATTTTATGGATGATATCACACAATTATCTCCAGATGGAATAATCAGGATGAAGAGCTGCCAACCAACATTAGGAATGAAGCAGGTTCATCCAGCACCAACCATTTCTGCACTGTGATTATTTTTTGTTTTGACTTCATAAATTCATCCAGAGACACTGGGTGTTCCTTTTCAGCAGGGCCTCATTTGTCTAATTCAAATGAGATTATTTCACCCTGGTCCCGTATTTTTCTTATCACTCTGCATCCAACAGGGAGTCATAAATTATGATTTGTGGAGCTAAAAATACATGAAATCTAATCTGCCCAATTTATGATGTACTCACGGAGTCATCTTGATGAATTGTGAATCTTAAAGTTTTGATTTAGGCTAGCACTTCGATGAGGGGAAGAAGCGGAGGAGAAGCAGAGCTGGTGATGTGCAGGTTCCCTCGTCACTGAAATCACCTGAATAAACCTTGCTGAGTGAAAGCCAGAAATATAAGGACAGACGTAACCACTGTGTCTGTTGCATTCACTGAGCCTTCAATTATTGCTACGTGATCCCATTATGCGAAAGGACGTTTCTTCTTTTTTATTTCATTAATCCCACACTGCAGAATTCTGATGGGTCTTTCTGGCCAAGTGTTTTTCATCTTTCTTGTTTTCTCTCAGGCATAGGAAAACTGCATGCCTCATTCTAGGCAAAATATATCACAGCAGCTCATGAGAGTACCTTAACCATAATGGCCCCTTAGTTGGGCATTGGTACTTACCAAAGTACAGCAACAATACATACTCTGAAAGCTCAAGATGCTTGCTTATTGATTTATTCAACAAATGCTCGTTGTTATGCCTATTTTTATTCTTGTAGGCCATGTTAAGTTTCTTTAGTTAAAGAATAATAAAACTCTGTTATAGTGTCTAAAGTAGGGATGAGGGAGCAGTGAGGAATGACATAACGAGATCTTACAGGTGCGGGGTTATAGAAAACCTGCTGGAGTAGGGAGTGGTTCTCTAAGGGTGGTTCCTGAACCGAGCCCATCAGCATTGCCAGTGAGCTTGTTTGAAATGTAAATTCTAAACCCGAGCCCAGACTCATTGATTCAGCAACTTTGTGGGTGGGGCTGACTAATTTGTAGTTTAACAAGCCCTCCAGGTGATTGTGATGTAAGGTAAAGTCACAAGTGTGGCAAGAGTGGCTGCTGAGAGTTTTAGATGAACACCTTTGTTTACTAATATGCAATTGACCCTTGTACAACACTTTTGCACTGCAAAAGTCCACTTATATATACATGGATTTTCTCTTGTTTGTGCCACTCCCGAAATAGCAAGAACAATCTCTCCTCTTCCTCCTCCTCCTCCTCAGCCTACTCGACATGAAAACTATGAGGATGAAGACCTTTATGATGATCTGCTTCCACTGAATGAGTAGTAAATATATTTTCTCTTCCTTGGGATTTTAATAACATTTTCTTTTTTTTTAGCTTACATTGTTGTAAGAATACAGTGTATAATACATATAACATACAAAATATATGTTAATTGGCTGTTTATGTTATTGGTAGGCTTCCCATCAACAGTAGGCTATTATATTAGTAAAGATTTGGGGGCATCAGAACTTATACTTGGATTTTCAACTGCATGAGGTGTTGGTACCCCAATCCCCGAGTTCTTTAAGGGTCAACTATACAGTCATGCCTTGTTTAAAGACAGGGATATGTTCTGAAAAATGCATTGTTAATCACATCATTGTGTGAACTTCATAGAATGTACTTACACAAACCTAGATGGTATAGCCTACTACAGTCACCTAGGCTGTATGGTATAGCATATTGCTTCTAGGCTACAAACCTGTACAGCATGTTACTGTACTGAATGCCGTAGACAATTGTAACACATTGGTAACTACTTGTGTTTCTAAATATATCCAAACATAGAAAAGGTACAGCAAAAATACAATCTTATGGGAACATCATCATGTATATGCAGTCCATTGTTGACTGAAACAATGTTATATAGCACATGAACATAATTCTCTTTGTTTTGGAATTGGAAATGCTACAAAACCTTAAAAAATGAAATCAGAAAGTTTTCTTTAAATGTATTTGAATGATAAATAATCTCAAATGTAAGGCAAAAGGGAATCCAGAGAATTGTCTCCACCCAACACAGCAATGTTCCACCAAAGTCAGGCAAGATCTGTAATATTTAGTTGCAAGATTTTACAAAATCTTTTAAAAAGTGCCTCAAGTCAATTGCCAGGATTATTATGGGTACATTCTTACTTGAATTAAGGCAAATTTTATTGATTTTATTTATTGCATTGAAATGTCTTCAGTGTGTATGAGTTTAAGACCTACTTCGAATGCATCATAAGATCATGATCTTTCAGTCAAATAGACTTTGGTTCACATTGTAGTTAGGTCATTTATTAGCTGTGCAACTTTGGGCAAGCTACTTAACCACTCACTGTATGCTTCCAATTATGAACGTAATGATAGTGACTGTAGTAATTTTTTTTTAAATTATGAAACGATGTTAGCAGTTGGTCAAGCATATAATGACATCTCAATAAATATTAGTTCTCTCCCACTTATTCCATTTAATAATAACCGAAATCTCATGCCACTTCGTTTCTTTCCATGTATGGTTTCTAAATGTGTTAGTGTTACAGGAAGGGTTGGTCCAGAAGCAGATATGAGGCAGAGTTTGGTGTGCAAGGTATTTTTCAGGGGTCAACACCTACAAAAAGAAGTGCACATAAGCAGAACTGGGAAGAGGGTGAAGTTCAACTGTAAAGAAGGTCTGATGAAGTCTTGGCCAACCAGGCAAGGATCTCAGAAATAAATATTACCCACCAGAGTTGTCCTATGGTTAAAATGGCTAGACTTTTATAGCTCCATCTCATTCAGTCACTGAATCTAGAACCATACTGGGAATTGTGTGACCCTGAGCAGGACAGCTTTCTACAGAAGAGGTAGACACTACAGCTGATCTCAGCTGGAGGCTTCTGCTGAGTTCGGTCTCCACAGCTGTAAAGCGCTTCCTTTCTTGGAGTGAGACATGGTCAATCTCCATGTCCACCATATGTGGGTACAAATCCTGACTTTACTATTTGCTATGTGTGGAACTAGTAATAATAATAATGATAATAAAAGCCAATTCTTACTAAGCTTTACTGTTCTAGGCACTGTTTCCACGTGCTTTACATCTCTTGCACTTAACAACCCTGTGAGATAGGTACCATAAGTATCCCCATTTTACAAAAGAGAAAACCGAGGCATATAGAAAATAAATGACTTGCCAGAAAGTCACATAAGTAGTAAATAGCAAATCACTTTTCAAATTGTGTCTAAATTGCCTTTAGAGCCTACAATTTGTTATAAGTCTCTAAATCTAGTTGCCTCATCTGTAAAAATATAATTGATATTGAGGATTAAATTAGATAATCCATCGCTATAGTTTGAATATTTTTGTCCCTCCAAAATTCATGTTGAAACTTAATCTCCAGTGCAACTCTATTAAGAGGTTGGGCCTCACAGGTGATTAGGTCATGAGGACTCCTCCCTTGTAAATGGGATTAACAGCCTAATAAGGGGGTTTCACACAGCTTTTGGAGGCTTTCTGCCATTCCACCTTCAGCTATGTGAGAACACAGTGTTCAAGGCGCCATGTTGGATGAAGAGACTGGGTCCTCACCAGATACCAAACCTGATGGAATCTTGATGTTGAACTTCCCAGGCTTCGGAACTGTGAGAAATAAATTTCTGTTGTTTATGATTTTTTTAAAAATATAGTCAGAGTCTCATTCCTGCTCAGGTTAGTCTCAAACTCCTGAGTTCAAGCAATCCCCCTGCCTCAGCCTCCTGGAGTACTGGGATTACAGACATAAGCCACCGTGCCTGGCTCAGTCTATGATATTTTGTTATAACAGCAAAGCATCTATCCCACTGTCTCAATTAGAGCTGTTATTATTAAAATGAAAGTTGTAAATTAGAAGCTTTAAATCATGCACTTTCAACAGGAGACATACTGCTTCCATAGAAGGAAAAATTGGCTCCTGGGGGACAAATATCCTTATCTTATTCCTGATATTAGGAGGAAAATATTTAGCTATTCAACATTATATTATATTAATATTATGTTAGCTGTGGGGGCTTTACATTTCTAACTCAATATTTATATTTTTTGGTCTATTCAGATTTTCTATTTCTTCTTCAGTCTATTTGGGTTTTTCTTTTTTCTGAATATGTCCATTCATCTAGACTATCTAATTTGTTGGCATTTACTTGTTCATAATATTTCCTTATAATCTTTTTAAAAAAAATTTCTCTAAGATTAGTAGTAGTAATGTCCAGGATTTCATTCTTAATTTTAGTAATCTGAGTGTTTTTTTAAGCCAGTGTAGCTGAAGATTCATTAATTAATTTTGTGGATTTTTTTTTCAAAGAAACAGTTTTTAGTTTTATTGAATTTGTCCATTGGTTTTTTAATTCTCCATTTCATTAATTTATATATTAATTATTATTATTTCCTTCCTCCTGCTTGCTTGGGTTTCTTTTGCTCTATCTTTGCAGTTTCTTAAAGTGAAAGTTTAGGTTACTGATTTGAGATCTTATTTCTTTTTGTTAATATAGGTATTTGCACATATAATTTTCCTTCTAAGCATGGGTTTAGCTGCATTGCATATGTGTTGGTATGTTTTAATTAGTTTTTATTTATCCCAAAGTATTTTATAATGCCCCTCATGATTTTTTTCTTTGATCCATTACTTATTCAAGAGTATTGCTTAACTTACAGATTGAGTTTTCCTAATTTCTGTTATTGCTTTCTAATTTCATTTCATTATGTTTAGAAAACGAACTTACATAATTTCAAACCTTTCATAAAAGGCTTCTTTTATGAGTTAACACGTGGACATTTGGTCTACGTAGGAAAATGCTCCATATGCACTTGAGAAGAAAATATATCTGCTGTTGTGGGTAAAGTTTTCTACAGATGTCTGTTGGTTTGTAGTGTAGTCAAGTCTTCTGTTTCCTAGTCAATCTTCTGTCTATTTATTCCATCTATTATTGAGAGTGAAGTAATTGACTCTGCACCTATTACTGTTGAATTGTCTATCTCTCCTTTCAATTTTGTCAGTTTTTGTGTCGTGTGTTTTGGGGCTTTGTTATTACACGCATGCATGCTCATAATTGTTAACATCTTTCTAATGGATTAAACCTTTTACTATTACAAAATGTCCTTTGTGTCTAGTAACAAGTTTTGCCTTAATGTCTATTTGTCTGATATTATTATTGCCACTCTAGCTCTCTTTTGGATATTGTTTATATGATATATCTTTTACCATTCTTTTGTCTTTAACTTATGTGTGTCTTTGAATTTAAAGTGTCTCTTGTAGACACCAAATAGCTTGATCGTGTTTTTTTGTTTGTTTGTTTGTTTTATTTTATCCATACTGCCAGTTTGTGCTTTTTGACCAGACTGTTTAATACATTTACATTTAATGCTCCTATTGATAATGCAGCATTTACATGTGCCATTTTGCTATTTGTTTTCTATATGCATTAAGTTTTTTGTTCTTCTGTTCCTCCATTTCTGCCTTCTTTTTAGTTAAATAGATATTTTCTGATGTAACATTTAACTCCTTTGTTGTCTCTTTCACTGTATATTTTTTAAGTTATTTTCTTGTTATTTTCCCTGGAGATTATAATGAGCAACCCAACAAATTTAGTATAAATTAATACCAACTTAATTTCAAAAATATACAAAAATTTTATTCAAATATATCTTCATTCCCCCACTTACTGTGCACTGATTGCCATATAAATTATATCTATATGTGTTTTAAGCCCATAACTACAATTTTATAGTTATTGCTGTATGTAGTTGTCTTTTCAACCAGGTAGGAGAATCAAAAAGTTAAAAACAAAACGCATTTATGCTGTCTTTTATATTTGCCTGTGTATTTACCTTTACTGGTACTTCTTTTTAGTTTGTGTGTTTTCAAATTATTGTCTAGTAGCCTTTATTTCAGCCTGAAAGACCCCCATCTTACTTCTTGCAGGACAGGTCTAGTAATGGTGAATTCTCTCAGTTTTTACTTATTTAAGAATATATTAATTTCTCCATTTTTGAGGAACAATTTTTTTGAATATAGTATTCTTGTCTGAGAATATTTTTTTCCAGCACATTGAATATGCACCCCACTGCATTTCTGATTCTATGACTTCTGAGGAGAGGTCCGCTGTTAATCTCATTAAGGATCCCTTTTACGGGTGGAGTGATTTCTCTCTTCCTACCTTCAAGATTTGTCTTTGTCCCTGGCTTACACAGTTTATTACAATGTTTCTAGGTGTTGATCTCTTTGAGTTTATCCTACTGAACATTCATTGAGTTTCTTGACTGTGCAGATGAGTATTTTTTATCAAATTTGTGAAGTTTCTGTTGTTACATTTTCAAATATTCTTTCTGTCTCTTTTCTCTCTTCGCATATTTTGGGACTTCTATTTTAAATATGTTGGTACACTTGATGTTGTCCCATAGATCTTTTAGGCTCCATTTATTTTTCTTCATTCTTTTTTCCTTATGTCTCTAAGACTGTATAATCTCAATTGACCTATTTTAAAGTTCACTGATGAATTTATATTTGATTCTTTTAATAATTTCTAGCTCTTTATCAATATTTCCTATTTGGTGAAATATCATTTTTATACTTTCCTTTAGTTCTTCATATATGGTTTCTTTGAGCTCTTTGAACATATTTATAATAGCTGATTTAAAGTCTTTATCTAACAAATTCAAAGTCTGTGATTCCTCAGGGATAATTTCTATTGACTGCTTTTTTTCCTGTGTATAGGAGATACTTTCCTGGTTTTTTTGCATGTCTTTAATTTATAGCAGGTCATATAGGTGGCATGGTGGAGAAATGAACTCAGACCTATTTGTCTTGAAGCATGCTTTTCTAGTTAAAATAAAAAATAATATTTTAATAATATAATGATGCTGTGTTCCTGCTGCTTCTTATTTAGGGACTTTTGGGTTGTTTGTTTAATGATGTTCCAGAAGTAACTCCATAACATTTGTATTCTTTTTCATGCATGGCCACTGATTGCTCAGTTTTTTACTTGTCACTAATGATTGCATGAAGATTTCCTTAAATGCCTTCAATCAATAAGTCTATCAGCCTTTGCCCAGGGACTCTGAGTATGTTGAAGAATGCATTCAATGCTCTAGCAGGCAGTTTAACATTCTAGCTTAGCCTTTCTTTTCTGCTTGCATAGAGGCTCAGGGTGAGAGATTAGCTCTTCTCAGGTCTTTCTGGGCATGCGTAAGACTCTGTGTATGAACACGGCCTTTTAGTATCCCAGATCATGTCAGAACTTTTCAAAGGCCCCTATGGAAATTTTATTTCCTAGCTTTTCCTTTTAAGTTTTTGGTTAGCCTCTTGTTTGCCTTTACTGTCTTCACCACCTCAGTCAACTGCAATGTTAAACAATTGCTGCTTATTGTTTTCAACAAATATTTTTAGGGAAAAAGCTGTTAGCACTGAGTGAGATCTAAGTTGGGTCAAATAAGTAAAAATCTGAAGAGTGGATGTTTCCAGGGAGGTGGCAGACAAGTTAAATGACAATTCTTTGGAATTAGGGCTTCCATTCACATTCTCTTTCTATTGATTGACTTTTGTCCTTCCTGGTTATGGTTCATACTGTCCTGTTTTTTCCTATGTCTAGTAATTTTTTTATTGGATGCTGGAAATTGTAAATGCTATATTGTCAGGTGTCTGGGTTTTGATGTGTTCCTTTAAAGAGCGTGGAGTTTTTTGGCAAGCAGTTAAATTTCTTGCAGATCAGTTTAATCCTTTCTTTTTTCTTTTTTTTTTTTTTTTTTTTTTTTTTTTTTTTTTTTTACTTTTGTTAGTATATGTCTTGGTAGGCTTCACTTCAAGTCTACTTTATCTCATCTACTAATATATGACATTTCTTGGGTTTCTGCTGAACACCTCAGATGTTCATTGAACTTTCTCTAGCCTGACTAGTTAGAACTCAAATGTCTTTTAGCTCTAAGTGAGCTTTGGCATTTGTTTACTCACAGATATTCTTTTTCTTTGTCCAGCCTTGGAGAGTCTTGCCATATGCATGAATAGCTACATATTCAGCCAACGACACAAGAAAAGCCATATACCAATTTCCAGAGTTCTCTTTCTGCATAACCCACTCTCTTTTGTGCTCTTCCTCACAAATTTCAATTACCTCAGTTTTCTGTAATTGATTTCTGCCTCTTCAATTCAGTAAGATTTCCATGTGAAATTTAGGTTTACCCTTCCCTACAACATTGTCCGGAAAGTGTCTCTAGACATACAATCAAGATAATTACAGGTCTCACATTGCTTTTTTTCCTTTATTCAGAATCACAGTCTATATTATCAGTTTTCTCATACCTGAAAACAGTTGTATGCCTAGCCTTCCCTTTTTTGTATTTATTTATGGTGAGATAACTAGTTCAGTATCAGTTACTTCACCAAACCTGGAAGCAGAATCTCTCTGGGTGCCTTTTGAAGTGCTGTTAAGGAAAATCTTAACTAAGTTATAGTTCACGGCTCCTTCTTTCCAAATGTTAGCAGGAGGATGGTTACCTTCTGATGGGGTGGAATAATAAATGAAAAATCCTAAGAAAAATTGTCAACGAGCAAGGGTTAAAGTTTTATTTCAAATTTGCTGCAAAGGAATAGACTCTAAGCAGACAAAGTCAAAATATTCTCATTTTTATAGAAAATAAAGGAGGTAGGAAATGAATGTCTAGTTAAAATTTTTTAACTTCTACACTAACAGTTTGCAGTGAGGATGGGTAATTAACTTCTTAAAAGAAATCTTAATATTATTAAGTCTATTAGAAAATTGCTTTAAATATTTTCTCTGGAATGCTAACTACTTCCCAGAAGAGAAGACAGTAAATCATATTAGTTGACATACTTCTACCTACTCTAGGTTTTGAACATTTTTTTTTCTTAATTGTAACATTTAATCCTCACTTCTTTAAAACCAGTGTCATAACTGTGGAAAGACAAATGGAGCCTGGAGCAAGCAGCTGTGATACCCCTCACTTCCACTATTAAATCAAGACAGTGGTCATGCCCAACCTCAAAAGTTCCAAGGTTTATACTGTATTCTGCTGGATTCCAGAGAGGGGATGGCAAAATGACTGCTACGTCCTCAGTTAAGATCTAATTTGGTAAATTGGAAGCAGATGAGACATGGCAATTTTAATGCTGGTTAGCTCTAGGCTGTCCTCCAGCTACAATTGGAGAACAACTTGTCTCTGTCTGCTGGTGCCTTGCCAGTCCCCGGTGCAGAGATCCAACTTCACTGAAGGCAGATATTTGCATTAATGCAGCTTTTCAGGTTTTAATATTACACTTTTCTAGTTCTTCCTTAGTGACTAGATACAGATGATGGTGAAGAAGGAAAAGATAAGTAAAATAGCACAAGATAATATAAATGATCAAAATTAAACTTCAAGTGACTGCATACTCATTGTCTCAAAATCCTGCCCTAACTCATTTTTAACATTCCTTGTCACTAAATAAAGCATTTTAAAATTTGCTTTGAAGATTAATTGTTATAATACATTTATATTCAGTACATTGTGGGCAAAAAGAATGTGTCTATTTGTCCTTCACGTTAACAGAGAGATACATCCGGCATGTGGAATTAGTTTCTGCCTTCCATGTTTTCTGAGACCAGAAGTAGCAGAAATGTTTCCATCTGCTAATTGTCAAGTAGAAAGTCCCCAGTTCAGAATGCCCATCACAGGTAGGGCCGACTGGCCTGATGGAGATCATTAGTGAAAGCATCCGCTAGCTAACTGTTCAAAGTATCTGGCACAAGCTAATTAACTGGTGCAGAAATGACTTTGCATGTTCAATAAGTAGGAAAAACGTTAAAGCTCCCCACTCCCAAATCAGAACCTGTCAGGCAATTCATGTCATTATAGCAGGGTTTCTCAACCTTGGCACTACTGACATTTTGGGCTGGATAATTCTTTGTTACTAAGGGTGGGGGAATTGTGAGGGGAAAACTGTCTTATGCATTACAGGATGTCTAGTAGCATCCTTGGTCTCCATGTACTATATGCCAGTAGAAACTACCCCCCCAAAATGTGACAATAAAATGTCTCCAGACATTGACCAAGGTCCCCTAGAAGGGAGCAAAATTACCCATATTTGAGAATCACTTTTCTACACACAGAGAAGTATCAAACTTATTTGTTTAAATTACAAATTTCACTCTTTTTTTTCTCCCTGCGTTAGTTTGCTAGGGCTGCCACAGACCACAGACGGGTAGCTTAACCAACAGAAATTCATTTTCTTAAAGTTCTGGAGACTAGACATCCAAGATCAAGGTGTTGGCAGGTTTGGTTTCTTCTAAGACTTCTGTTCTTGGCTTGCAGACAGTCCCCGCTATGGACTGAATATGTTTGTTCTTTCCAAAATTCATAAGTTGAAACCCTGATTCCATTGTGGTGGTGTCTGGAGGTGTGGATTCGGGAGGTAATTAGGCCATGAGAGTGGAGCCCTGATGAATGGGATTAGTGCCTTTATAAGAAGAGACACAAGAGCAATGATCGATTTCTCTCTCAGCCATGTGAGGATACAAAGAGAAGATGGCTATCTGTAAACCAGAAAGAGTGCCCTCACCAGATATCAGATCTGCAAGCACCTTGATCTTGGACTTCCTGGCATCCAGAACTGCGAGAAATAAGTTTCTGTTGTTTAATCCACCCAGTTTATGTTATTCTGCAATAGCATCCTGAGCTGACTAAGACAGCTACCTTCTTGCTGTGTCCTCACATGACCTTTCCTATGTGCACATACATCTCTGGTGACTCCCACTGTGTGTCCTAATCTCTTCTTTTTATAAGGACATCAGTCAGGTTAGGTTAGGTCCCACTTTAAAGCACTCAATCTAATTATCTCCATAAAGCCCTATCTCCAAATACAGGCACATTCTGAAGTACTGGGGGTTAGGGCTTCAATGTATGAATTTTGGGGAACACAATTCAGTCCATAATACTCCTCTACCCTGGACAATCAAGTATTGTTTGGGGATGCTGGTGGCAAGCAATTCGATTTCTGAAAAAGAACAGGAAGGTAGTTTCAGAAAGCTAGGACTATAGGCTTTGCTTTCTTCAACACTTTCCCCACCCTACCCCCGGCCCTTGTGCCATACCCAACAAACGAATGCTTCCTTGTCTCAACCCATTTTAATTACAAATCAGATTTTTCACATTGACTGTGACAGAATCAGTGTGAGACTTGATGATCCAGAGAAATTCACTCATTCTGGCAGTTTCAAATATATTCTTTTTCTTGCAGTTTATACTGATAAAATGGGAAGATTGCTTTTATAAATATTTGCAAAAATTCAGGAATGGAGATCAAAAGATTAGGGGATTGGGTTTGGTTATGATGAGCTTTTTGAACTGTACTTTTTAGTTTTATTTTTTAAAATCCCAAACCATCTTTTCTTTAGGCGATAGACTTTCTTATATCAATTTTTCAATACACCTGATGTCATCTATTCATTACATATGCTTATTAAAATATATAATATACTATTTAAAAATATACTATTTAGATCATTTAATATTTTTCTGTACTAGGTAGCACTTTGAAAAGAAAGTTTAAAGTTATAAATAAAATTTAATGTAGAATAAAAAGAATGTTGATGACCATTTGGTTGTTGTTACTCTGACTTACATTTGGCTATTCAGGTGAATTGAAAATTGAAATTTTTTTCTAAATGATATTTTGAAGTACGATATACACTGAATGGAAAGAGGCACTAAAGTTGTTTTTTTCTATCCCTAACAGAAATCCCAAGATTGCAAAGGCCTTTGCAAATAACAAATAAATGTAAGATCCCTTAATGTTAAAGTTTAAAAAAAAAAATTGAGATAGACATATATATCAAAATATTGTCAATATAGCTAGAGACTTAAATTTTTTCTTCTTTACACTTTTCTCATTTTTTACCATTTTCAATAAAAAAGTCTGTGTTAATTTTGTAATCAGAACAAAATTAAATATCCTCCATAAATGTTTGTGATGGCTGTGGGAGACTGGCTTTCAACAGGAACCTCTTCCTCCTTCTCATATGCCTTAGTTTATTACAGAGCCTGACTAGCCCAAAATTGCATTTCTCCTGCTCTTTTGTAGCTAGAATTACAAATCATCTTTAGGGTCAACCAATTAGACTCACTTCCATGGGATTTGGAATACAGAAGTGAGGCAGAGATGTAGTTGGAATGATGTTAGATTTCCCTGAACAGCACTAAAATTCATGGTCTTTATGGAGGTCAAGAGGCGAGGCATAGGCATCCATTTTTCCCCCAGCAGACACCTAGTAGGCATGGCATAGCTCTGGTGACACGGTAAGGACTTCCTGACACATGGAACCTGGTCAAATTGGTTTGCTTCTGAACTCACACTTCCATTAGTGGCTTTCTGATGGAGGTTACAGCTCCTCTAGTGGACTAATCCCACAATGTTTTTCTGGCATTCATGGAATTCATGGCACAGCCAAAGGCCTGAGACATTCTGCCAATTTTTTTGATTTGACCTAATTCACTATATTAAGTCATTTTCTTCTTAACATAGCTGGAAGGGCTTATGTTCTGTGTAAATGTAGCTCAATATACCAAAAGCTGTAGGACAACATTTTAAATAATCAATTATAATTCTTTGTGGGATTGCTGTTCATAAGTAAATGATACTGAAGAAAAACAAAGGAGATCTAAGTCTCCGTTTCCCTTTTACTTCACTGAGCTAATAATCTGATTGTCTTATAAGCAGCTAAAATGCAAGGAATGATGCAAGTTCTCAGCTAGAATAAACCAAATGCTGAACACAGTTATCAAGAAGGCAGCATTGATGTAAGTGGTATACAAAATCAACATTTAGGAGTTTTCACAGCTGGAAGTGGGGATAGGGGATCAGAAGTTATAAAGAAAATTTACTAACAGGATTTGGCTAATAGCATGGCTATGAAAGGTGGAGAAAAGCGAGTAGCCAAAGATGAATTGGGTTTTGCATTTGAGAGAGTGGGAGAATATTGATGCCATGAAGAGAATGAGAAATACAGACGTGCAGCTGGGTTCATGACGAAGATAATAAACCCAGATTTAAACATGTTAATTAAAGCCCAGGTCTGTTTAAAGGGGATAGATATTTCCACTAGGGTGGTAGAAAGAGTTGAAATTATTGGGACTATTACCCAAGAGATCGATCATGGAATTGTCCAGCTAACAAAAGAAATAAGATCAATAAGTAATAAGTAGGATTCTAAGGAAGGAGAAGAGGAGAGGAAGCCACAGATCAGCACATCAAACAAATGCATATGCCATATCGTGGAAAAGATCCAGCAACCACAGTGAGCTCAAGTAAGTGGAGGGGAAGCGGGAAGGGGGTGTTTCTGAAAACCTTAATGTGGGAATATCAGGGTCAAGCCAGGGCATTTCGTTTACAAGGACCTTGGTGATTTTGTCCAGGCTGGGGGCCTTAAGGAGCTGGGCCAGGAAAGGACAAGGTACCAATAAAGATATCTGGGAAGAAATATCAGCAAACAATTGACAATGCCGGGCTGTGTTGTGTCTTTAGAGAGTGGTTAAGGCTACAGATTTAGACTCTGAGGCCATTCTCACTGAGGTGAGAGCTGACACCATTGATGGTAAGACACAGAAAAAAAGTGCACCTTCGCATTAACGGGGTAGTATAGCGTAAGAATCAGCAAATGAGATTTCAAAGGAAGATTCTGGGAGACTTAAAAGGAAAATTCTTGGAGACAAAAAAAAAAAAAAAACAGAGAAGTACTATTTACTGCATGAAGAGAGACAGAACTGCAAGTAACAGAGGGTGGCTGACAGCATCAAATGCTGCTGATAGGTGGAAGATGGGATTGTTAAATGACTATTGGACATTGTTAACTGAAAGGTCATTTGTCATTGGTGACCTTCAAGGACAGAATTTGAGTAGCATGACCTGAGTAAAAAGAAAAAAGCTAAGGGATTAAGGAGGTCACAGATGGTATTATGAGAGGCTATTTTGGGCTTCCAGCTTAATCAGCAGGAAGAGATCAAAAGTCCAGGCTATTCTAGTTCATATTTCTTGGCAAGTGATGCCCTGGGCTTCTGTATCTTCCTGCAGTACCTTTTTGTCTTAGAATAATTGACTTCACCTTTCTCTGGGTAGAAAGGTAAAACCAATGCATTTTAAAATAACATCTGATCTATTGAACCTGGGCAGGAGGTAGAAGACACAGGAACATCATTCCTACCGAGATGATAAAATAACTTGGATCTTTCAGTGCTTATAGACTCCATATCACAAGATGCCAGAGCTGAAAAGGGGATAATGAG
Organism: Indri indri; assembly: GCA_004363605.1. Lineage (NCBI taxonomy): Eukaryota > Metazoa > Chordata > Mammalia > Primates > Indriidae > Indri > Indri indri. The sequence goes on along the minus strand of RJWJ010014811.1, from coordinate 20,545 downwards.
AGGGTTTCTTACAGGGGTAACAAAGTTAAGAGCAAGTTTAGAGTGTCAGACTGATTTTTCTGATTTTTACCTTAAATGTCTTCCATTTTCCTATCCAATAATGTAATTTTTCTTGTTTGTGGAGAGTTGGAGAGAATTATGTTGACAAGAGATTATCTATTTGGGGGTTAAAGAGGATTTTATATTTCCTGTATAACCTTGCCTATACTGTCCATTTTGAGGCTGGTCAGGGGCATGCATTACTCCAGCTCCCGTAGGCTCCCCTGAGCAACCTGAAATCAGGCAAATTCCAAGACAATATAAAGCAGTTAATCTCTGTCTTAAGTTACTATGGAAACACAGAGACAGGGAAATGGGTACTGAAGAGTAAGTCCTTCAACAGGTACTATTGGAAACTCAAGGTCAAAATGAAAATGTATATCTCTATACGTGTATACATATACATGTGTATGTAGTTGTGTTCGTATAGTGTATGGATGTGTTCTACTTGGAACATTCTTCCTCCAGATATCCACAAAACTGATTCCTTCTCCTCACTCAGATACCAGCCCAAACATCACCTCCTTAGTGGGGTTTTCCCCAGAATCCCATCTAAAATAGCTCTACTATCTCTGCTTGTCATTTCTCAGGACATTCCTCTGACTATTTCCTTGAAAGCATTTATCACTTTCTGAAATTATCTTATTCATTTCTGTTTTATTTATAGTCTGTTTGCATCTGCATTTCCAGTGTCTATGACAGTGTCCTGAATATAGTAATTGATCAATCAGTAATTGTTAAATGAATAAATGAATATGCCTAAATAGTAAAAGAAAGAATCTCTTAGGTCAGGAATACAGGATGACACTGAGGAGAGTTAAGGAAATAATAGTATTTATAGAATAGAAGAATAGAATATGTTATAGGTAAAAAAAAAAAAAAAGATGTTGAAGATGGAAGGAAAAAAAGTAGTTGCCTGATAGAGTAATAACCAAAGCATTAGTTTAACTTTAGAATAAAGAACCAACTTTCTTCAGTGAGAGGGACCAGTAAGAAGGAGAGTGAAATAAGTAAATATTAGATAAAGTTTGAGGTGAAGAGAAGTGAATTACCACAGAAGTATTAAGAAAGAAGAAGGTTGAACACTGAATTTTTTATAGCATCTTGCCTTTACCAGCTTCTATTTTTTTCTGGAGAAGTTCTATAGTAATTGGCATTGATTTTCATAAATAATAGTAACAAATTGTGTTGGCTTCCCTTTCTCCTTTCTTCCCTCCTCTGTGTCTACATAGCCCAAATAGCCTGTCATTTGTTTGTGTTGGCCCAAGATCTGCAGATGAGCTCTCATCAGCCACACTCCTGGGAGGGTCTGCCCCAGTGCTCACTGCCCACCGAAGTTTTCTTTAAACACCACCAATTAGCATCTACTCTGTAACCCTTGTCCTGCTTGGGAACTTAAGTCTCGGTGCACACTCAGAAGTTTCCCTGTCCTTCCCAGGTACAACAGCCCCATTATTCTATTAATATATTCACTCCCAACATTATTTCTCTCTCTCTCTCTCTCTCTCTCTCTCTCTCACACACACACACACACACACACACACACACACACATCATTTCACGCATGCATATTTGTCTTCTTCTAAATTTTAAGGCCCTTAGAAGCACATATGTGATTTTAAAAATTTTGCCAACCCTCTACACTGCCTAAAACCATAGGCCTAGATAATGCCTTACACATATTTTATTCTGAAGGAATGTGTCTATCTAATAAGCTATAAATGTATCAAGGGCTTTTGCTTTCCACTAGCTGAGATGCTAAACTACAAGGAAATAGTTACACATTAACCAGGGGTGAGACTCTCCCTTCATGCTATCCTCATCTTTAGAGATGCCTAAATCTCTAGGCAAAGGGATTAGTCAAAGGTATGTACAGGGTCAAGAGAAACTAGCAGGGAATCTTGCACTTTCCCCAGGGCTAGTAACAGCGGAGTGCCACTATTAAAATGGCAAGGGAAAGGGGAGGTTTTCAGATCACACAGTGTGCACTGACTGTCCACCAGGAGCTGTGACCTTCAGTAGAAAACCACAGCCACTCCACTGCAACACAGCAGGAAGGGGGCCAGAGGGACACATACCCTGATACTCTTCAGTCTTCTGCTGGTGTCTGCACACCCAAGGAGGATACAGAAGCCAGGGAGCTGTAGATGCATGCACCTTTCAGGGCAGCCTCCTTGGACAGGTGACAAGATAGAGGAATGGATCTGGAGGGGAAAATTGGAAATATCTAGCATGCCCTGCCTTCATTGAGGGTGCGTATGTGTGTCCTGGACTGGAAAGAAGGGTGTTCCTATGGAATGGAAAAGACAGAGGCTGGCAGAATCATTCCAAATGGGATGACTGACAGGTAGGGCCTACCGATGATGACGTGGTCCTCACGGGGGTGGGGTGGGGGGAATGTGAGGGACAACTTAGCTTTCTCAGTATCAGGTCAGTGCTTGTCCCAGGTTTCTCGGTCTCATGTTCTCCTCTCCAAATGGTCCCTTGCTTTTTCCTCTTTTCAAGCCCAAGTCATATTTTTTTTCACTCATCTTTGGGAGAAGGAAAGTTTTCTAAGCAAGCCTGCATCTAAATTTTTATGTCTTTCATTTTAGCCAGTAGTTTGTGCCTCAATAGTTGAGTACTTTTTAGCCTTTGTTTAAATTTTATAGTGGGTAATTTAAGTCTACTACAAGAGGGCCTTAGGGCACAAATAAAAAGGAATTTGTGGGGTGGTATTAAGGGCGAAGGAAAATAAACTAAAACTTCAATATGCTACCATCTACATAAATTTTTATAGTAATAGTAACAAAAATGTATTCATGCTATTGAATATAGAGGACAGAAGGAAAGCATCTAAGATGACTACATGTTTTATGACCCAGGCGGTGCTCTTGAAATATATTAAAAAATGGTTCTTGCCCCTCATATATATTAGCAGCTATGCATGAAAGTAAGAAGACAGAAAACATTTTGTTTTACCTTTGCAATTTTCAGTGTGACAATTTACATTTAAAATTCAAGCTAAAAATAAAAGATAAAATAAAACATGAATCTTTAAATAATGGAAATTTTCTTTCTGTTTACAAATGTGAAACATGGCCATGAAAATGATTCTCTGATTGATACATGATTAGTGTAGGTCGTGAGTAGTCACATGGCTTATTGAATATATATATGCCCCATTCTGTCAACCTAGGGCCCAGGGATATATAAAAAAATCTGGTTTCAGACAGCCCTTCCTGTTTGATTTTCCCCTCCAGCAAGTCTGAGCTACTGTTCATTCCACCACCACTCCTTCTTCATCCCTTCTTCCCTTCTTTGGAATTCCACTCCTCTTTCAAGATTCCATACACATTTCTCCCACTTATTTTCACATTGACAATGCTATGGATTGTGTTTGTGATCAACTGTAGAAGAACAATGTCCAACATCTTTATATTTAGGGCATTATTTGATATAGCTCTGCTTAACAGCTAAGAATCCAAGCACACTGTCTAAGGCAGTGACATCAAGTTGTGGTCCAATGACCAGCAGCATTTACAGCATCCAGGAGCTGATTAGAGAAGCAAATTGACAGGTGCTACACGGTGACTGTGGGAAAGGAATTAGGGTAATTTTTAGTGATCAGTTTTACATACCACCTAACTCTAGAGGACATTCTTAACTGAGAGATTTCTTTTCTGTCTTTCTTTTTTTCTCTCTCCTTTCCTCCCTCTCTCCTTGCCTCCCTCCCTCCATTCCTTCCTTCTTTCATTTTTTTCTTTCTTTCTTTCTTTCTTTCTTTCTTTCTTTCTTTCTTTCTTTCTTATTTTATATTCTCAAAATTAACTTCTCAGCATGTAGTTTAATAAAGGGATTAGTGGTTGAGGCTTGCCTTGGCCCTGGATTCAGGCTGGCTTCTTGTTGTTTTCAAATTTGATCAAAGTAATAATTGATAAAGAAAATACACATAGATCCACAGGACATTCAGTTTAGGGAGGCTATTAGAACACCCATTTGAGGATTCTGAAATACAAAAGTCATGAAAAAGGATTTGCCACAGTTACTTAGTGTAAACACAAAGAAGTATTATCATAATGAAGATCATCCTCATAACAACTACACTATATGAATACTATTTTTCTGTCCATTTCACAGACAAATACAGAGAGGTTAAATAACTTATCTAAGACACGTAATGAGTAGCTAGTTTAGGTGGCATTCAAGCCTTGGGAGTCTGGCTCTAAAGTTTCCAGTCTTAACCATTATAGTATAGGTTTCTTTTTAATATTACCCTGCATATTCTTTCTTTCTTTTTTTTTTTATTTCAGGATATTATGAGGGTACAAACATTATGGTTACACTTTATGTCTTTGCCTCACCCAAGTGAGGGTTAGAGGCATGCCTTTCCCCCCTACAATGCTTCCCATGTCCTTTAGTTGTGGGTTTACCCCCTCATCCCTCTAATCCCTGGAGAGTATTACTGCCATGTGAGCACCCTAGTGTTCATCGGTTAGTACCAATTTGATGGTGAGTACAAGTGGAGCCCATTCTTCTGATCCTGTGGTACCTAACTTTGGATAATGGGCTTGAGTTTAATCCAGGAAAGTATAAGAGGTGGAAACAACCCAAGTGCCCATCAATTCATGAGTAGATTATTAAAATTTGGTATATGTATACAATGGAATATTACTCAATCATAAGAAACAACAGTGATCTAGCACCCTGCATTTTCTAAACACCGAAGTAAAATAATCAATAACCGATATTCACATAGTGGAGTCATTGCCACTCTAGCTGAAGTTCTGCACTATGCTGTAATAGAGATATATCCAGCAACACAGAGAAGACTTATGTGGTAAATCTGACTAAAGCTACCATGTGTGGTAGTTTTCCTGGGTGGAAGAATTGAGATGGGCAGTTTGCTAAAGACAGAGGGTTTGAAATACAGTATCTTATTTCCACAGAAACATGTTAACCCCAAAAGAGAATTCAAAGGGAGAATTCAAAGGTGATATTATGATGAGTGACTTTGTTAAGCACTTGGCCATAGGTAGTACTGTTTGGCGTTTAAGTGTTGAAGTTAGATACTAAATGGGGGGAATGGAGGCATTCTCTTGTTTCTGCATGGGTTGCTGTTTAGCCTTGGCACCTCACAGGTTTTCAAGATGTCATTCTCAGCAGTTTGCAGCTCTTTGGAGATGGCTAACTTTCCACGGTCATTACTGGGGCCCATGGACATCCTAGTAGGCATGACAACCTTGGGAGTGATGAGGTATCCTCAAGAGAAGAGCAATAGTCAGGTGCCATGAGGCAGAAAAGACTTTCATGGACTCACTTGGGATACGTGATAAGGACTCTCAGAAATATGTGGAATATTATTTTCAAGGTATGAAAGATCTTTGTATCAGTTAAAGTTCAGTCAAGTAAACAAAATCACTCTATGTATTCCAAGTATAGCAGGTCCTCAAATAACATTTTTTTCACTCAATGTCATTTCATTATAACATTGATGAGGGAAAAAAAAAAAAAAGTTGATTCCTGGCAGGGGCCACTGTCTATGAGGGTTTTATCCAGGTACTTCAGTTTCCTCCCACATCTGAAAAAGGTGCACATTAGGTGAATTGGCAGGGCCGAATGGTCGCAGTCTGAGTGTGGGTGTGTGTGAGTGCGCAGTGGAATGGCGTCCTGTCCAGGGCTGGCTTCTGCCTTGGCCCTGAGTTGCTGAGGTAGGCTCTGGCTGACTGACCTTGAACAGTGATAAGTGGGCTGGGAAATGAATGAATACAAATTATTGTCAAATAAAAATTCATAAAATCTTTGATAATCATACAAATTCATGACAATAAACACGTGCTATGAAAGCACTCAGTGAACCTGCCATATTTGTGATTGTTGGTTTTTGAACAGTGGTAGGAGGTATCCCTGACAATTTTTGCTTTGAAAACGTTTGTTCTTTGATTTACTTCACTGCCACTACAACTGCCATCACTCACTAATGCACCAAAAGTTGGGTAAATAATTATCTTTCTTGTTTTTGTTAATCTTTTTTAAATGTATGTATAGCTCACATTTATTTCAATGTTTAATACTAGAAGTGTTTGGGGTCTTTATTTGGGAGTTTGGTGATGTTTTATATCAATTGGTCTGTTGTAAATTTGGGTTAATTATACGTTCTTTTGCTTAAAGTCACAGTTTCTAAGAATCTATGGAGGATGTCAAGTGAGGTCTTACTGTACAACAGATTTATTATAGAATTAGGGGCTTATGTGACAATTAGAAGAGTGGCAGGAAGCTACTATGGAAGGCCAGGGGACACGCCACCAAAAATCAGAGGAATTGATGTTGAAGATTTCAGTCTGAAGCATCAAATTTGGTAATGCTTCAAATTTTGTCTTGAGGCTGCTACAACTTTCTACAATCACTGAGAAGTTCACACCATCTGCTTTACCTTCAAAGGGGGTCGTATTCTGGAGTTCACCAGGAAGCTGTTGTTAAACTCCCATCTCTCTATACAACTGGCTATACCCACCTCCAGAAAGTAATGATTTCTGCATTGCCTCCACCTTTCAAATTTGACACAAGCTCCTTTCATTGGAAACCATGGATCTGGAAACATACATAGCAGATTCTGAGAAATACGGTCCCCAGCCTTAGAGCATTGTGGTGGTGCCAAATCGACAGCAGATAATCTAGTTCAGTTTTGTGATTGCACTAGGAGCAAGACCCAACAAAATAGTGAATTACTGTTAACATGATGCCAGTTCTAAAACGTCTGAAAGAAACCAAAGCAGAACAAATACAGAAGAACAAATTTAAAAAATAAGACAAAATAGTATTATACTTTACTAGTAATGATAACAGTATGAGTGAGTAGAATAAAAGATTTATAAGGGATAAATGCACAAATAATTTTGAAACAGGTCAGCATTTTAAAAAAGAAAATACTATGGAAATTCCAGAAAGACCACCAAGAATCAGGCATTCGGTTGAGTATGACAAATACAAATAAGAATTTAACTTTAACTTTCAGAATATGCATGAAATCAAGGCATACATTTTGACTAGAGAGATGTAAAAGAAAGTGTAAAATAAAACCCCTTAATGCATTGACTGAATAGTCATTTGAAAGTGACTCTGTGATAAGGATAAATTATATTTTCTCACAGTTTTTGATAAATACTGAAAAGAACAAGTTTACTTCAGGAAAAAAATTCCTAGTTTAAAAACAAAATTTCTCAGAACCCAGAAGATAATGCTTAATTTAGGCGCTAAATGTCTTACATTATAAGCTTTAGATAGCAATTCCAATATAAGTGGGAAATAACCTATATCCATACATGTATTTATATATATACCTGTGTGTGTGTATGTGTGTGCGTGTGTGTCACACACACACACACACATACACACAGGGTGTCGCTCTGTCACCCAGGCTGGAGCACAGTGGCATCAGCCTAGCTCACTGCAACCTCCAACTCTGGGGCTCAAGCATCCTTCTGCCTCAGCCTCCTGAGGAGCTGGGACTACAGCCATGCACCACCATGCCTGGCAATTTTATTTTTTTATTTTTTGTAGGGTCTCACTGTGTTCTCAGGCTGGTCTCAAATTCCTGGCCTTAAGTGATCTTCTTACATTGGCTTCTCAAACTATTGGGATTACAGGTGTGAGCCACTGTGCAGGACCCAATAACCTATATTTTAAAGTACCATTATTGTTGGGATTGTCCTCACCTTTGCACATGATTGTGTTATCTTTTACTCACTTTTTATCTCCACTCTGATATGTTTGAAACCAGTTCTACTCTTTGTACCAAGTTAAGATCTCAGATAGGTATCTATGAGCTTATTCTAATAGCCGCATATGTCATTTCATGGGCAAAATGGAATTGGAAACAGCTTCCTTTGAAAAAATAATAGAAAACAAGTCCAACTATCTTGAATAGCCTGCTTGGATATACAAATAATAAAAATGCAGGGATAAATGAGCATTAGATCAATAAGCCTTTAGCAGAGGGGTTTGGAAAACACCCTAATGAATACTGTAAGAAAATACTCAAAATTAAATATTGGAAAACCGCGAACAGATAGAGTTCTTACAATATATTGGGTACTATTCTACGTGCTTTCAAGTTGACTGACTTAATCCTTCTAATTCTTCTAACTTCCCTTTGAGATAAGATCTGCTGTCATTATTCCCTTTTACAGATTAGGAAACATCAGACAGAAGATTGATGGAACATGCTCAAAATTACAAAGCTAGTAAATGGAAGAGCCATGATGCATGGATGCGAACCCAAGCATTTGATGTAAGCTCATACATTTCAACTCCACAGCTGAGCTATTAGCCATAACTCAGTTCTGCTTCTCAAAAGAAATGAAATCAAATTAAAATATTGGGAAGAGGTGAGAAAGGAACAATACAAAATAGAGGAATAATTTTTATTTTCTCAACTACTTATAGTTTTACATTTTGCCTCTAAGACCATGGAGTTTTTTTGTTTGTTTGTTTTGGGTTTTTTTGTCTATGGATTTCTTACTGCTCCTACACACCCTTTGTCAAAAAGACCATATTTCCCCCACCTAAATACTTGCCATTTTTGTTAAAAAATCAGTCGAGTGTTTTTGTTTAGGTGTTTTTTGGGTTCTCTGTCCTGTTCTGTTGATCTATGGGTTCCATCCCTCCACAGAGTTTTGATTACTGTCACTGTATAGTAAGTCTTAATAGTGGGTAGAGTGATTCCTCCTACTTTATTTTCATTGTTAAGATTGCTTTACCTATTCTAGGATCTGTGTCTTTCCATATACATTTTAGAATGATCTTGACTATGTCTAGAAAAAATATTGCTGTGATTTTGAAAGGAATTGCACTAAACCTAAATTTACATTAAATTTTGTAAGAATTGACATCTTTACTGTGTTGAGCCTTCCAATCCATGAACACAATGTGTTTTCTTCTTTGATTTCTTTTAAAGCATTTTATAATTTTCAGTGTACAGAACCTGGATTTTTCTTAAGTGTATACTTAAGTGTTTTGTTTTCTTTGAAATGATTATAAATGGTATTATGTTTTTAATTTTAGTTTCTGCATGGTTATTGTTAGTATATAAAAATATGATTAATTTTTGTGTGTTGGTCTTGTATTTGGCAGCCTTGCTGACCTGCAAGGTTAACAGGAAAGGCTGAGGATTAACATCTTCTTCCCTGCAGAAGCCCTTAACCAACAACTGACAAGAGTATAGGAATGTAAACACCCCAGTTTCCTTGTCCTTCACCAAGTAACACTGAGGAGTATATTTGCGTCATTTCCAGAGCTTCTCCACAGGATTAATATACCCTTTATTGTTCACTTTTCCTCCATGGTGTCTCTCTACTCCTTGCGTATCCATGCTTCTTGCACTTCCCAATAAACTGCTTGCACTCAAATCTTTGTCTCAGAGCCTCCTTTGGGGGAAACCAACATAAGACATTTAATATCATATATGAGTGTCTTATGCATATGGAACATGTTGGTCAGAAGTTGATACTCTAAATTGAGACTCAGAAAATGTTGTAAGAAAAAAACATGGAATTTATACTTAGAGCTTATATTTGTGTCTTACATGCTAGGGTGTGTGTGTGTATCTGTGTGAATTATGCACAAATGATCATCCTATGAGGTATGCTAAAAGTAAATTTACTGGAAATAAGTGTGTTATTTCAAATCGCATGTAAATGAAACAGATTCCAAGACTCCAGTCATGTTCTTGGCTGCATGTAGGAATTTTGTTTGGTCTTAGAGTAAAAATTTACTGAACATAAACTAAAATTCCTCCCCAGCCTTTTCTCTTCTGAAATAACATAGGAAAACCAAAATAACAAAAAAGTGCCTGTGAATAGCACTAGTAGAAAAGCAAATAGAATGACTGTTTAAAAAATATAAGATGATTTTTTTCAATAAAATTACATCAATTACATACTGAAAATGTGGTATGTAATTTGGGGATATTTTCCTTCGTACAATTTTGTGCTTGCAAGTGAGAGTATGGGTAAAAATAAAAAATCTCTGGATGGTTCCTTTCTGAGTGCCCTGATATACAAGGGGTCATCGGGGGTACTTTCCTGGAATAATATGGAATTTTGAAGTTAATACAATGGGTTAACATTCCAAATAGTTATTCATCTGAAGGGTCAGTGCCGGGAAGGTAAATATAGTATGAAAGCAAATTAAAGAAAGACTTTGGAACTAGGTGAGGAGGAGTAATGAGCAGCATAAGGCGAAGAGCTGTGGAGCTTGAAGCGATACCTGAGCCTGGGCCGCAAGGAGCTGCAGTACATTTACCTACAATGCCCACAGGCTCAGTATGGGGCTGGGATATAGTGGTGAACATGGATCATCTCCAGGAACATTTTGTTTGTTTGAAATGCATGCAAATATCCACAGATACAGACCCCTTTCCTCTTATCGCCTAAACCTGTTTAACATCAAAGTTTCAACGGTGTCGTTTCCTATTACCTCACACAGAATCTTTCTCAGCAATTTTTTGAACTTCTCATCTTGTTTCCTTAAAGGCAAAAATTGGGGAGAAAATATCAGAAAAGGACCTTTAAAATCTGGAGTGTGAAATCACTAGATACAAAATTTTTTAAAGCAAATATAGCAAACTGACCTTGGGAAATACTAGTGAGATAAGGGTAGCAAATTTGGCCTGCCAGGAGTCCACCTGCATGTGGGATTTTAGGAGACCCATGCCTGTAACTGCCGAGCTAATTTTATTATAGTGGCCTCTTTCCTTGCTATCTGAACAGTTCTGGAGTTTTCAATATAAATGGAACTTTTTACTCATATGAACTTCGAGATTACTATGGGATTGCACGTGTGTTAACTAAATGATCCTCAAAACAGCTGTATGAAGGGAGTCCAGTGGATTCTCATTACTACTATATTACAGATTAAAGAAAGGTAACTTGACAAGGAATTTCATCTTAAAATGCAAATGTCCCTGGGAATCAGTCACTATATAATACCTCAAAAAGAAAAGAATACTGGACAGGTGCCTACTTGAAATGCAGGTCAGAAGAGATTAGGGCATGGAGGATGTGAAGGTATTAGAAAGCGACTTTAGAACGTCTTAATTTGCCTAGGACCATCCCTGAGTGAAATCTAGTGCCTCAAGTCGTGGCTACACTTAAAACAAACACTTTCATTGTGAACTGTTCAAAAATTCCCCAAACATCTCTCCAGATTGCCTGTTCATGCTGTCTAAAGTTTTGAAAAACAGGAAGGGGAAAAATTGTTTTTCTCTCTTAAATATCTGTAGTATTTGGCCTGTTTAATTCAATTACCGTAGAAGGCTTGCTTTCTCCACCTAGTGGCCAGGAAAAGATTTTCATCTCTATGGAGATAAAAAGTGGCAGGAAAGAAAAAGCAACAGAATACACGGAGTAATAGTAAGGAACAATAATTTGTTGAGTATTTGTACAGATATTGTGCTAAGTACTATACATATATTACCAATCCCCACACCCTCAGAGACAGGAATCACTATCCCATTTCACTGAAGCAAAGACACGTTAAGTGACTTACCCAGGTTCTCATAATTTGAATGTGGCATAGCCAGAAATTTAACCCAGGTGTGTGACTCCAAAGCCAGTGCTCTACCTCATTAATAAACTTGCTTCTAGAACACATAGATGCTAGACATTCTGTGATCTTTTTTTGAAATGAAGTCATATATTGCATATTACTCACCAAGCTTAGAGACAAGACTAAATAGAGAAGAGGACCTCGGATTCAGCACCGAGGAACTCTAACTTGTGTATGTGTGTGTCTGTGTGTCTAAGAGGGGTCTAGTTGTTTACTTCAGAATTTGTTTACTTCATCTTTCTCGTATTTGTCTCCCAAACAGAACACCCCAAAGGAGAATATGTTTCAAACCAGTAAACCACAAAATACATACCTAGCAGATTCTATAGAAATCTCATCAAATAAGTGGGTTGGATGTGCAGAAAAAAGTTATAAAATATGCAGCCCATAGATTTCAGAGAATACAAGAGAGGGGGAGAGAGAGAGAGAGAGAGAGAGGGATAAACTCACAGCTGCATGGGTGGCTAGTGTTCCCTACTCCAAAGAAGCAAAGTACAAAAAAGTATATGTAATTTTTTTAAATGTACCTATACTGTTCAAGATTTCTCCAGCACTTGCTCTGATACAAAGTAAAATGAGATGGCCCATTTGGAGGTGGTTGCTTCAGATCCAGGAAAGGGTGATGAGATGATTTTCATTTGTTCTAATCATTGCCAAAATCTAATATTTTTGCTTAATGGAACATGGGGCATATGATCCACTCTGTGAGTAGGTAGTGAGATAGATAAAAGGAAAGCAGAGTTTTCTCTCTATCCAGGTCACAGTTTACTGACTTTTTTGGTAACTTCTGAAACTAACTAGCTAGTTGATAATGGTATAAAATAAAATAAAATAAATCATAACCTAAGGTACCTTAGAGCTGAAAACCTGAAATGCACTTCCCCTCTGCCCCTCAAATCTTCCTGGAAACACCTTTCTAATTTGGCTAGTGTTTGATACAGAACAATGGGGTTTCTCATGATGAAGCCTTTCCCCAAGCTAGGTTAGGCTATCAGTAAAGTACACAGATCCAACTGTCTCATCTTAAGGCCAGAGGTCCTCGAATGGTGGTCTAGGACCATTAGCATCAGCATCCTCTGGGAACTTATTAGAAAGGCAAATACTCAGGTCCTGCTCCAGATCTACAAAAACAACTCTGGGGCTGAGGCTGAGCAATCTGTGTTTTAACAAGCCCTCCAGGTGATTCAGATACCCGCTAAAGTTTAAGAATCATTGCATTGGGTAGTAATGTCATTTTCCAAAATTAAGGGGTAAGGCTAGCAACAACAGTTAACATAAAAGAATATATCACTCTCCCGACATTTTAAGATTACATCAGTACTCCAGAAATCAGATGCAGTCCTGGATAAGAGGAAAGCACAAATTAACTGTGATTAATTTTACACCAAAACATGCAAGGTAAAACAGATGCTGAAAATAAAAATTAAATTGTATTAGGAAAAAAAGAAAATATCACTTCTTGCATATTTAGTTTTGTGGATTTAGAGTGTACCTGCCATACTGTATTGCCACTCCTGCTGACTGGTTATTAAGATTGCTGAGCCCTGTAAATCCTCATTAAATTGTTGCAAATTCCTTCTTGCTACTGAAAAAAAAATTAAATTTTAAAAATAACAAGGCATGAATCTGATGGTGACATAAATGCTGGCATTCCATAAAAAAATATGCAATCTTCAACCACAAATCTTTGCAGGGCTTTTCTTGCTAGTGTAACGACTTTTCCCCTACCATTCGCCCCTAGATACAATTGACAATTTCCTAAGTATGGAGAAGATATAATAATTTCCCATTGTGATTTTACATGTCAATGCAATTATAAAATTTTAAATACAATAATTTATAAAGAAATTAATTTGATTAAACAGAAGTAACCTCCCTTCACCCAAACCTTAACCATAGAACAGACAAAATCTTAACCAAGTTTTTGAAAACTCCTCAGCGATCTCACTTAAGGGAAGTGCTTCTCATCATAAAAATTCCAATAATAATTTACAACTTTATGTAGTGTTTTGTAGTACCTAGAGTTTTCCCATAATTTTTCTCATTTAATTTTTACAAAAGTCCTGTTCACAGGGTATCATCATTCACATTTTTTGAATGACAAATCTGTGATTTGGAGAATTTGTTAGTGTCTTCCCTGAGATTGCAAAGTTAATGGAGGCAGAACCAAGCTCTCCTTACAGAGAATGGGTTTCCACTGGGATATCCCACTCATCCTTGGGTGAACACTCTAAGTGTTACAGTTGCTTCCACCTCACACCAAACCACCCAAACACAGTGATACAGAACAGCAGCAGTTACTTGTTAGTGTCATTCTCATGGTTCTGCAGGTGGATTGGGCTCAGACAAGAGGTTCTCACTTAGAGTCTCCCATGTTTGTAGTCACATGACTGGCACTAGCGCCATCTTAAAGGTTTCCTCACTTACATATCTGGTTACTGGGCTGGAGAGACTTAAATGGATGGAGACCGGAACAGCTGGGTCTATTCTGGCATCTGTCTCTCTTTATCTCTATGACGTCTCTCCTCTGGAGCATGGCAGGTGCAGGGTTGCCCGACTTCTTACAGGATGGCGCTGCACTCCAACTGTGCATGTCTCAGGAAGTGAGTTAGGCAGAACTATAGGCACCTTTTAGAATCTAGACTCTGAAGTCACCAAATGTCATTTCCTCCATCTTATATTTGTTAGATGCATAACAATAATGTGAACCCATGTTCAAGGGAAAGAGAATTAGATTTCACATCTTGATGGGAGCAGTGCCAAAGAATTTACAGACACATGTGGAAGCAAGCTGGTTGGATGCATTAATCCAAAATGGACCAAATAATTGATTAAGACTTTATATAGATCATTCATATGCTTAGGTCCTTTCTTGACCCCAGTCATCCAGGTTATTACCCTCCTCATCCCCTAAAGGAGACCTTGAGTTTATTTTCTGGAGCAGTTAGAGAGGAGATGCTCTGAACTTGGGAACATGGAAAAGCACAGATGGATGTGGATTATAAAGCTAAAAACATGAGGATTAAGCATCCTGAGCCCACAGTACTAGTTGCAAAGCATATACCACCTCCATCCCCATCCAGGCAGGCGTTGGGTATATTTTCTCTGGAAAAACAGAACAGCAAAGACCTTCACACACTGATTTTTGTGTGTCTTTCAGCCAAGAGCTGTTTCACAAATAATCACCTTGTCTTGAAGCCCATCCCTGCACACAGTGCTTTTTAGTGCCTGGCACTTAGATATGAATGACAATCAACCATTTGAAAAAAGTCTCTGGCAGAGGAGAAGAAATCAGAAGGAAACAGAAATGGAGAACTACAAACAATCCAGAGCTCAGATCTGCTATGTGCTGGGCAGTTTTCAAGGTGCATCAAAAGCTATGTATCTCTTATTCTTGCAATAAACTTGCAAGTAGCCATCATGCCTTCCCTATTTAGTAATGAGACTTAGACACAGGGTTTTAAATGACTTGCTCACAGTCACTCAATGAGGAAGTATCGAAGCCATTTCTAATACCCAAAGTCCCCTCCTGCTAGATGCTGTGTGAGTTCTAGCTTTATAACTCTACCCTATGCCCATCTTTTCTTCTCTAACTTCCCTGCAGGGATTACATTTTTGAAATAATTAATATACTATATAGTGTCCTGTTTCCTAATTGCCTGTGCAGAACTAGCTCTTTGTCATGTCTATACATTGTTGAATGCAAATAGTGTTTTTTCCCCGTTTAATTTGGTATTCTGTTGAAATGGAGTCTACCACTTTACCCCTTTAATGGAACCAGGTTGTAAAAGATACCATTTTCTCAGCTTTCCAGGAAAATCTGGCACTGGGGTTTTATTTAATTAACCTTGGCTATCGTTTGCAGATAAATCCCTCTATTTTTGTAAGAGAATAACAAGAAGAGGTCCTTTTGGAAGTGAAGATAGATAATAGGCAAAGCGTTTGCCTTTTTTCCCCCTAGAAGAAAATAGACCTTATTGTTCACTGGTTGGAGGGAAAAAATAAAAAAGAGACAAGAGTCATTGTGGCTGAAAGTAGCATTTCAGTTTAGCAGCAAACATATGTCTCTCTTCTGAATAATTTCAGGAACTAGAAAAGGATCTCCTACAGGAAGTAATTAAAATTTGGCAGTGGGAACATAAGCAGATTTTAAAACTCCAAATCAGAATTATGGGTCAAATCTCTTGGAAATATTTGAAGACAAAATTTAAGATTCACTATCAGTTCCAGTTTGTCAACACTGAACTCGGTTCTACCTGGGACAGAGAAAAGATGTATGTGTGTCTTTGAGAAATGTTGATTGCTTTATTTTATTGGCTCTAAGAAGAAATCATTTCAGTTATGACTATTTTAAATCATACATGTATAAGCTCAAGCCTGTTAATTCCCTTAATTATCAGGGAAAGTGGGTGTCTTCCAGTTTAAGATTGTGTGGCAATGGTACTGTACACAACTGTCTCATGAGAGCACCAAGGCTGAAACACAACTTTAAAAATCCAGCCCAGAAAAAAATAATTTCTTATGTTTCTATAGCACTTATAATTTACTAGCTGCTTTTACCAATATTACTTTTATTGATTCTCAAAATAATCTTATGAGTTTTAGCTACAACAGCTCAAAATTTCATCAGAATCGATGAAGACAACTCCGAGCTGGTTATAGGATTGCCAGATTTAACAAATAAAAATACAAGATGCTCAGTTAAATCTGAATTTCTGACAAATAATAAAGATTTTTTTCAGTATATCTCATGCAATATTTGGGACCCATTTATATTAAAGATGTATTCATATTTGTTGCTCATCTGAAGCTCAATTTTAACTAGGCATTCTATATTTATCTGGCAACTGTGGTATTATGGGCAGATTTGATGAACATATTATATAACATATTATAGTTCAGAGACTATGCATAGCTAAGACCAAGCCAATCAAAGGTCTTCATCATCTTGGCCAGAGTGATTGCTCAGCAATAGCTAAAGCTGGACCAATGGATAGATTCCCAGGATTTTTGGTGAGACCTTTCTCACTAGATTGCTAATTATCAGCACAATGTGAGGTTAGAATTGCTTGAGGGTTGAGGAGATTCTTTATTTGTTTTTTTTTTTTGTTTTTTTTTTTTTTTATGTAGCAGTTTGTTCATTACAAAGTACATTTATATCAGGGTACTATTTATTTCTCACATCGCTTCTCAGCCTGTTGGCTAAGATCAAGTGTAGTATTTATTTCTTGCAATAACTCTGAATTTAAATATCCCTATAATTTTATGATCAGGTTAACTAAAGCTGGGAAAAGATGTTACTTGCTCATAGTCACAGAGCTTGCTAACACGTTCTTCTCCCCACGTAAACATCCTCCTCTTCTAGTATTCCTTATCACATTTGGATAAAGATTAGGCCCACTGGTGTTTTATTTACAACACTTTTAATCATACCTTTAACATAACATTATGGTATTATATTCTGACAACCGAAATATAGTGTTTCATTCCTACATTGTCTTTGTTGGTATGAATCCTTAATATAATTGTCATATTTTGAGCATGTTTATTTTTTTAAAGAAAATAATATTAGACCATTTCCTTTTTCTAAAAATGATCTATTTTTGCCAAGTAAAGTTATTAGGTTGCTGGTATTTAAAACATTTTGGGAAGAAAACATTAACAGAACTAAAACAGTAAGTATTTGTTTTATTGATGTAGTACATTTAGACCTGTGTTTAAGTGTTTAACAAACAAGCCTTATAACAGCACCATGGTAGACTCTAGCCTACTTTTCCAAGCCACCATTTTACAATTTATTAAGCAAACTAGGAATCAAATGTCTGTCATTCATTCACCTATCTGATGTTTTATACACACACTAATAAGTCCCATTTGGAACAGCTGAAAATCTTTTAGTAAAAGCTTTAAAGATGAGCTCATGAACTCAGTTTAAATTTCACCAGTTAAATTAGGTCAAATGAAAGCTCAGATAAGTAGTTGCCCAATCAGAGCCTATTATTTGTAAGTCATCAGTCCCCCAACCTTAAAACTCCTCTTTGACCCAATTATTGAAAACCTACATATAAAAAAGTGAAAGTACTAATTTCCATTCTTCAACCTCTCAATCCCAGGTTTTCAAAGAAAAACCTATCTATGGAATACTTAACCAAAATCAGATAGGAAAATTAAATCCTACATAGTTATGAATCAGATTTGTTCCACTACAACCAGTTTGCATACAATTACATCAATTGGTTCTGTACACACTCCAGAACAGACCAGGACAAAGTTTCGCATAGAAAAGCTGTAAGAAACAGGTTCCTAACTACAGAAGTTGAAAAGTACAAAAGTACTAATTTGAGGATATTCCATGTTTGTTACTAATTACGAAGCCTTAAGTCAAGAATTCTTGGCCACTACTAGGCTAATATACTAGGAATCATTCAAACAAAGCCAAAGTAGAACAGGCTTCTAGTTGCACGGTACTGAGGCTTCTAGTCAGTTCTATTACTTGTAGCTTAAATCCATTTTATACTGGTCACTGGCATTGTTAGTGCCTCTCTTTTAACACTACAGGAAATTAATGAATTCATGGGCATATTTAATGAATTCTATGACTAGCCTGGCTCCTGGCCACTCTCCTGATCTCAGCATGGAAATAAGCCTTTCCACCTTCCTATCTTCACTAAATCTAAAATTCTTCCTCCATGGCCTCCCAAAGTTTGCTTGTTGCTGAAACTGAACTGCTTCTTTCAGGCAGTGACTCTTCAATCAAGGGGGACTACTTTTCCCATGTATTTAGTCTTGTTAGCCATAACCCTCTTGCCACTCGCTTTTCTGGCTAGGTTGCTAGAGGGGAAATCTTGGAGGTTACAGCCTGGGCAGCTTTAAGCCCAATTTCATAAATACATGTTATTTTACAAGCATATGCGGTTCTGGTGGCTGTTGTTGGTTAGAATTATTGCATTTACAAGGCTATCTTATTAGATATGCCAAACCAGCTCCTACTCCAGCAACACCAGCAAAAGCCAGCAGCACATTTCTGATGCCACCTTCCAGGTCTTCTACATGGAAGAACTCGACAAAGCATTCCAGTCTCTTTGACTAGCCAGTCTCATTTCGTCCTTACAAGCATGTCTGTGATACTTTCTGTTAACGTTTCGATGCAGCTCTCTTGGTTTATGGTCTTCAAGTGTTTGGACACAAAGGCACAAAAAAAAATTAGAGTCGCAATCCTGCCCCAGTTTATTATGCTGTCACTGAAAGCACGGACCATCACTCGTGATAAAGATTTGACATTGTCTTCGTTTTTGATGTCCAGTTTCCGAAGCATGCCTTGGAAGGCCTTCTAGCATTTGCACTGCATACTGTCCCTGACACGTAGCAAGATCTCTAACGCCTTCCTGCTGGCGGCCCCAGACCTGACCATTGGCTTTGTGCCCTTGGCCCCGGTTGCTTGCTCCCCAAGGTACCGAGAGACAATCTCCAGCGACTGCAGGTACAACTCATCCTCCTCCTCCTCTGCAGGGGGCGGCGACTCATCTGTGCTGGGGCCATTACTGACCTCCCGGACCAACTCCAGCAAGGGCAAGACAGCCGGCCGCTTCCTGAGAGGCTCCGGCTCGTATCCATCCAGCTCATCTTTGAGCAATATGATCACTTGAGAGGATTCTGAGAATAAAGTCATCTCAGAGAAAAGCAGATATAGAAGAGAAACTGTCTGTGAAATTATTTGAGCCTCCAGTTCCAGCTACACTCCTCGATGTTTAAATGGGATTTTCAACAGATTTCTGATTAACATGATGAGATATGTCAATTCCTTTCTAACTTGCCCATTAAATCAGATCTTCTGGACACCCAGGCTTGTGTGTACAGCCTTCCCTGGCTTCTTCTGACCTTCACCTCTATTTCTGCTTTCTAGAACAAGAAACTACTCAAGGACAGCACTTCCCCAAATTGGGAATTTCTCTGAAACAGAAATTTTGGATATGATGGAAATGAGCTCTCCTCAGGCCAATCTAGCTGACAGGCTTACTATAAGCCCCCAAAATATTCATTTAAAGCAGAAGTCAGCAAACTTTGACTGCATAGGGCCAAAAGTGAACATTTTCAATTTTGTAGGCCATGTGGTTTTTGTCATGATGACTCAGCACTGCCATTTTAGTGTGAAAATAGCCACAGACAATAAGTCAATGAATGAGCGTGGCTGTGTTCCAGTACAACTGCATTTACTAAAATACGAAGGGGACCAGACTTGGCTTGCAAACCATAATTTGCTGACCCCTAACTAAAGGATCCATCAAAGGGCAGCATAAAATATCAGATGGGTATTCTCAGATGATCAAAGAGTTCCCATTGTAATAACCCAGCTAATTCTGAGACTAGTGAGGGTTTTGGATTTGTTAGTTCATCTCCTGGGTGGTATGCAGATATAAGTACAACCCCAAATCAGTCAATTTGCATGTCTTCTTAATTTTTGCATTCGGAATGTATGGACTGTTCAAGTTTATTTAAGAAATATTTTTCTCTGTACATTTAAATGGAAAAAAGACCCCTACTTTCTTTTTTAATGTTTCCTTGGCATGGGCCTTTGAAGATATTGCCTGGACATTGATCTTCCTCAAGCTTTCACACATTATTGTTTACCCCAGGTTGACCAGACAGTTATTGAAGACTGCTTATTATTTAGATTTGTAAACTGTCTGTGAAATTATTTGAACCTCCAGTTCCAGCTGCACTTGAAGTGAGGTACACTCCTCGATGTTTAAATGGGATTTTCAATAGATTTCTGATTAACATGCTGAGATATGTCAATTCCTTTCTAATTTTTCGGTTATCTACTGCCATACAAACCACCCTAAAATTTGATGACTTAAAACAATAACATTTATTTTGCTCACAAATGTGTGATTTGGGTAGGTTTGCATGGAGAAGGCTC
>RJWJ010014810.1:0-37259 GCA_004363605.1 Indri indri | reverse complement strand
CTCTTATTTGGGCCCTAACAGAAGCTACCCAGATTTGAACCATCTCTGCCTCATTCTGAAGACCTGAGGGTCTCACATCCTCAAGATGTGTTCTCAGGTCCCAGAGCAAAGGACACCAGTATCACATTTTGACCAGCTGTCACCAAACCTATTTTACCACCAGCCTCCCGCGGTAGCTCCTTGGTCTGGTTGTGGGGAGGAGGTAATTTTCAGGATGGAGGCCTCATCTCTCAATTTGGGGGAGTCAGAAGACTTGCAGCCCAGCCCCTACCCACTCCACAGGTGTGCGCCCCCAGCTCCTTGGACACCCGCCAGAGCTGTTTCCTGCTCCCCAGGCCGAGGCCTGCAGCGCTGGCGCGTGTCACAGCGGCTGAAAATGAGGCCCTGAGGGCTGGGAAGGGAATGCCCTGCACCGCGGGAGACCTAGGCTGGCTCCCCGCTCGAAAGAGCCAGGGCCCCGCCTCTGACCTCCCCAAAGCACCTCCCTCGAAGGTCTACCCCTGGTTCCCCCCAATACACACATGCAGTCTCCCCGCCGCCCGACCCCAGAGCAAACCTGCAGATAAACCCCTTTTAGACGAAAACTGCACACAAACGGCGGCGGGACCTCCTCGGCTCGGGAATCGCAGCGTTGGCGGCTGGAAAAGAGGTTCACAGAGAACGGGCCTCTCCTCCTTGTCGAGAATAACGGATGCCCCCTCCCCAGGGGGCTGCGGCCCGGACCCGCAACTCCCACCCGGGGTGGGGGGTAGCCGCCAGGCCCAGTGCCCGGGACTCTCCCCTCCAGGGGCCTCCCGCCGCCGCCGCCTCCAAAATCCCGGAAACCGTCCGCTCTCGGCGGGTGCAGTGGAAAAGGTGACCTAAGCGCCCGGAGTCCGCCGCCCTCCCAGGCAGCCAGGCGGCGAGGAGCTCCTGGAGGCAGGGGTCCTCCCGGCCGCCCCGACACTGGGTGGGGGCCCTTGGAGCTCGAGACCTCACCCCCCACCCGGGCTCTGCCCCTCGGACCGCGCAGCCGGGCGGAGGCGGCAGGGCGGGAGGAGAAGAGGGTCGCATTCTCTTAACTGAACTCCCTAGGCAGCCGTGTGCAAGTTCCAGACCCTCCTCGCTTCCAGCCATACCCTCCTCCTGCCCAGGCGCCTCTCAGACGGAATTCTGGAGTGGCTCCGCGCGCGAAGGGTGCCGGAGCCATTGTGCAGATGGGGAAGCTGAGTCGGGAAGGGACAGCTGGAGCAAGGGACAGCTGGAGCAAGGTCCAACACACGGGAGCTTCTGCATTTCCTGTAGGGCCCTGGGCGGAGCTCTCCTCCAGCTCCCGCTCGGCCCGCGGCTCGGCAGAGGCCCGTTTTTTGTCCCCGCTCCCACTTGGCATCGGGTCTGTATCTTTCTCCGCAAAACGAAGTTGGGCCCGGGAGTGGAGGGGAGGTTTCCTCCTGAACGGCCAGCTCACCTCTGGGTGCAATCGGCCCGAACTGTCCCCTGCCGGGGTCCCCATATCCTCCCTCCAGTTGACGGAGGGGTCATCGAGCCCTGAGAGATCCTGCTGGCCCAGGCCTCCCTGGCCCGGCCTCGAGGCCTCTGGTCCCCTCTGCAGCCCTGCACGCCCACCGCCCAGGGCATGGTCTCTGCTCCGGGACGCGTCGCGAGCGCCTCGAGTGGAGCTCGTTCCCCCTCTTTTCTTTTTTTAAGCTTTCGGTTCTGATCGCTCCCAGCCGGGGGTAGGCTGGCAGTGGTGGCGTTGGAGGTGGCACTTGGGCTGGGGGCCCGGCCGCAGTGGCAGGTGGGCAGTGCCTGGCAGAGGCTGCCTGGGTGTGAGCCGGAACGCGCCGTCCGGGCAGGCAGCAGCCCGCTCCCTGCTCTTGCTCGTATGCCAGACTGTCCGTGTCTGCCTTGCCTTCGAAACAGAAAATCGCTAGGCTGTAAAATTACCCCATCGCACGCTCGCAGGTGACTATCTTTTGGGGAACACCGGCGTCACTTTCTCTTTGGAGAAGCCAGTCTCTGTGACGCTTTCCTTTATGAAAATTTCAAAGTCATGTGTGGGCTTTCGTTCTGAACTATTTCAAAGCTCTAGGAGCTCGGGGGTCAAATAGTGTCGTGGGTGCCAGGGCCTTTAGACAATCCCTCTCTCCAAGGTCCCCCACATGGAGCAACTTACAAATGTATCCTTTGGAATTGGTTATTTTTGTTTTGTAGGTTTTGTTGTTGTCTTAGTGTGTGATTTTCTTTGGAGGTGAGTTTAAAAAGATAGATCCATAGGTAGTTAATAACCAGCTCCCGCGACCCCGTGATGACCCGGTTCCTGGAGGCTGGGGAACACGGGGCGATGCTTCTGGACAAGCGCAGATGCGGGCCACAGCGGCTCCGAGCCCTCAGGCTTTGGGGCGGTCCCGCCTCCATTTCACACCCACTTTAGGCCCGCCCGGGTGGCGTCCGCAGCGACCTCGCTTCTGAGTTGGGTCGTACGAACCAGCGAACCGGTGGCGCCCGAGGCCAAGGTGCCTGAGCTTGGTTGAGCCACGCGGCATGTGCCGGAGCTGTCGGCCACAGGCGGTCTGCGGGTCCGCAGGGGCTTCCTCCCGCCTGCAAGCGCGGACCCCCCCCAACGGGCCCTGAGCGCAGCGCGGCGCCAGGCGGGGGACCAGGTCTGAGTCCCGCGCGGGCGCCCAAGGGCGAGTCCGGGCTCAGAGCCGCTCCGGCCTTCCCGGAGAGGGAGGGTCGGGGCTCATCGCCCCGGGGGCCCTACTGGGCCCTGTCTAGGCAGGTGTCAGGCCGCCGGCTCGCTCCCTCGGTGCCTCTGGCAGAGCATTGGCTGCGCCCGCCGCAGCCCTCCCGAAGCCGCGGACCGGCCTCCGCGGAGGCTCCAGGACGCGGCAGACGAAGACAGGCCCATGGGTCCGACGGAAACGCGGCCAGGCGCCCACGGAAACGGCTCGCGCTTTTCTTTTTCCCTTTTCTTTCTTTCGTCTCTTCCCGTCCTCCATCCATTTCCCCCTCCTCTTTCTTTTGTTTTTGAAGCCCTCCCCTCCTCCCCCTTCTTCTCCCCTTGCTCGCTTGCTCTGGCTC
Source organism: Indri indri (assembly GCA_004363605.1). Classification (NCBI taxonomy): domain Eukaryota; kingdom Metazoa; phylum Chordata; class Mammalia; order Primates; family Indriidae; genus Indri; species Indri indri. The sequence goes on along the minus strand of RJWJ010014810.1, from coordinate 34,196 downwards.
CTGCTCTCCTTCCCTTCTCCCCTCCTCCTCTCCCTTCTAGTTTCTACCAAGCCACACTTTCATCCTTCTAGCAAGGGAAGGGGCCTTCGCGCTCACGGGGTGCCCACCAGGTGCCAGACGCTCTGCAGATCTAATACTTTAATAGGCACGGAGCCCTTGGGGGCGGGGGAGGGATTCTGCAGCCTCTGTGCGAGAGCCAGGGTCTCCTTCCAGCCCAGGCGGCCTAGGCAGCTAGCCCTGGGGTTGGCGGGCGGGGGGCTGTCCCTGCCCTGTGCCCTTAGCTAGGTGAGTTGCACAGCAACACCTCCTGCAAAATGTCTTCCAGCTGCAAGAAGGCCAGATTACATTGCCCACATGCCAGCAGGGACTTGCATCTGTCCTTCCCGACACAGGACTGTGCTGTGGCTACCAGTCCTGTTTCCCACACCCTGCCCCCACCACCGGGACTGGAGGGGAAGCATCGGGCCAGGCACTGACCCCTCCAGCAGCACTTGCCATTGGCTGCCTTCAAGCTCTTGGGAGGGGACAGAACAGTGGGCATGGTGCTTATTTTGCTGTCAAAGATCCTGGGGCCTAGAGGGGACAGAGAGTGGCCACAAGTCACACCACCCCTTAGACACCAGGCCAGAACCCCAGCTCCAGGCTGGCCTTCCTGCCTCCTGCCCGCCTGAAATGACTGGAGATGACAGAGAGGATGAGAACAGGAGCTGGTACCACCTCCACAGGCACTAGGCTTGCCTGGACCCCCCTTCCCGTGTCACACCTGTACTTCCTGTCTTGTTCCTGTCCCTTGGTGCCAGGAATAGGCTCACAAGCCTGGTTCCCGAACGCCCAAATGCCATGCAGAGCCCACAAGGGACCTTGAGATGAGCCCAGGGCCCTGGTTTCCAGACCTTTTCCTGCTACTGCCCTTGAGCAGGCCCATTTCCTGTCCAAGCCTCGGTTCCCCAAAATGAAAAAACAGAAGAGGGTTTTTAGACAAGTCTTCTCCCTGACAGTTTTAACAGCCTAGATCATAGGTTGAAAATTTTTTTCTGTAAAGGGCCGGATAAATATTTTAGGCTTTGCAAGTCATCCAGCCCTGTTGCAGTGACTTGGCTCTGGCATTGTAGTGAGTGTGAATGTAGCCATGGATAATAATAATACATAAATGAATAAGCATGTCTATGTTCCAACCAAACTTTATTTATGGACACTAAAATTTGAATTAGATATAATTTTCACACTCTGCAAAATATTATTCTTATTTTGATTTTTTTCAACCACTTAGAAATGTAAAAATCATTCTCAGTTTATTTGCCACACAAAAACAGGCAATGGGCTGTAGTTTGCCAATTCCTGGTCTAGGTTCAATTGTTCTGATTGAACAAATACATGCACTTCCATGTCAGAAGTGTTACCTTATCTTAAAAACATTTTCTTTTAATTTTTTTTCCAGGAAAACACCCATGAGTTTAATAGCATTTGGGACTTGGAAACACAGAACCACCTAGTTCATTTTCTAGTCCCATGTCTGAATTCTCAACAGTTTAAACTTTTCCTGCTACTAATGCTATACCCAGACACTAGATTGTACAATGTGCAGTCATCATCTCGATCCTCACAATAGTCTTCGGAGTAGAGATAGTTTACCCTGCTTTCTAGTTACTCCCTCGGCGGCTACCTAACAGACTTCCGAGAGCCCAGTGACCGGGGCTGGCGACCCCTTCAGGGCGAAGGCCACTGTCAGTGAGAGTGTTCCCTCCCAGACGTCGGTTCCCATCTCTGCCCAATTCCATCTAAATCCTCTCCAGCTGTTGAAATATGGGTGGACAGGGGACTGAGGCCCTGACTTTCTGGGAGTTTCCCAAGCCCTGAGCCTTTGCAGCTGCCAAGTGACAAATTTTGCAAGGAATAGGCAAAGGAAAAGAACATGACAGAAAAATAGCTATTATAAATGTGTTGCTTGCTAAAAGTGTTTGCAGGAAATCTTGCTCTTGTGGAGGCCTCATTGCCCAGCCCCCGCATCTTCCGTGGTTCTTGCGCCCTCTGCTGGTCACGTTGAGTCTTAACCGGGCTCACTAGGAGCAGTCTTTAAAAGGAAAACAAGACTGCATTATCTCACTTAGATGTGGACTCCAAAAAACATCAACCGCACAGAGTGGAATGGTGGTTACCAGGGCCTGTGGGGTGGGAGAAATAGGGAGATGTTGATCAAAGGGTACAAACTTTCAGTTAAAAGTTCTGCAAATCTATGTACAGCACGGTGAGCATAGTTAGTAATCATGTTATTATGTACATGAAATGTGCTAAGAAAGATCTTCAGTGTTCTCACCACAAAAACAGGTAACTACATGAGGTGATAGATATTAATTAGCTTGATCGTGGTGATCATTTCACAATGTATTCATATACGAAAACACCACATCGTATACCCTGAATACATTCAATTTTTATTTGTTAATTATAACTCAGTATAGCTGGGGAAAAATTTCTTTTAAAAAGAGCACTTTCTTTCCCTCGGTATATGCCAGACACCTTGCTGGATGAATGCTGAGGATACAAAGAAAAAGGCATTGTTTCTGCCCTTAAGGAGTACATTTTAACCAGGCGGAGAGATACACAACTGAGAGCAAAGACGCAGCCCACGGAAAGCAGGGGAAACCGCAGAGCGTGGGCAGCCTTCCCGAGCAGCGGCTGTGCGGGGGCCCCGGCCCCAGGGACAGGAGCCTCCAGGAGCACACACAGCGAACTCGCAGCTCCCGCAATGGGCTGTTCGTGTTGTCATCAGCAGGCCGGCCGGCACAGGTGGTTTTTATATGTCTGGATACTTTTAGAGCCAGCCGCACCTGACCTTCAGGGACATAAGAGGCTGAGCTCCAATCCTCTGAGCTTTTTCCTAAGGTCCCTGGGGAGTTTTCTGGGCCTGCTGCTGAGGACGGGGCTTCTCTCTGTACAGTTACAGGATCCATTGCACACTCCCCAACCCAGAAGAGCCCTAGTCACCCCTCTGAGGAGCATGTCCCCTGTGCAAGGCATCGTGCCATCCCCTTACATTATCTGATTTAATCTCACGTCTTTCACTCCAGGAGGTTGGCATTTTTGCCTTTAATTTACAAGCAAGGAAACTGAGGCACAGAAAGCAGAGTTGGGATTTGAACCAGCACTCCCTCCATAGCACCACAGTGGCCTTTTTGGTGTCTTCCACCTTCTGACTGAATCCCCACCTTCCCTCTAGCCCTGACTGGTGCTGAGACTCAGACCCATGGCTCCAGCTGCCCAAAGGTCCCCACAGCTGGGTGACCACAAGGACACCATGCTCAGCATGTCCAGATCTGGACCCATCACCCCACTCTGAGTGTAGAAGACAGGCCTGAGCAGCCATCCCCTGCAGACACCCCTCGCTGACGGCCCCTTCCTGTCCAAGCACACGCAGCAGACAGGGCAGCTCCACTCAGAGGGCAGGGCACTGCGGCTCAAGGCTGGTTCAGGGCCCCCAGGCTATGGGGCCACTACCACAGGCCAGCCCTGTGCTGGCCCCAACCCCATCCCATCCCGGCTCAGTCTAGGAGAGCAGGACTGCCATCTACAAACTGCATAACTCCCCAGGATGTCATTGACTTTGCTGGTAATAGCACTTCTTGATTGTATAGTGTACAACCCACACAACTGTGCCCACAACAATTCTGCCAATTATTTGTTTCCTTTTGTTCTCATAGAACCAAATAGAGTTGCAAAGACTGTTCAAAGTTTTCTCAAATTCTGTGTGCCCCTTTCCCGTATGATAAGTGACCTGTTGAAACAAGGGAGGAAAATTTGTTCTATCTGTACACTTCCTGTTAAAAAATCCACTTAAGAAATTTAATGGCTTGCCATTTTATGTTTCCATTCAGAAACAGATCAGAGCAAAATTTGTGCCTCAAAGTGTTCATGCCCTGCATAGCCCATCCTTTTGTATGTGGGACCTACCAGTGTGCCAGGATAGCGCTGCTTTGATGGCGTTTCTGATGTGGCAAAAGGGATTTTGCAAATGTGCCTGGGTCCCTAACTGGCTGACTTTGAATTGATCAAAAGGGAGATTATCCTGGGCCTGACCTAACTGGGCAAGCTGTCTAAGAGGGACCAGGGTCCTCCCTGAGATCAGAGAAGTTCTTCTGGCCTTGAGGAAGTTGGCTGCATGTTGTCAGAGGCTCATGGAGAGGCCCCATGACCAGGACCTCAAAGCAAGGAAGTCAGTTCAGCGGACTGCCCGAGTGAGCTCAGAAGTGGATCCTTTCTAAGTGGAGCTCTGGGTGAGACACTGGCCTAGAAAGCACCTTGACTGCTGCCTTATGAGACCCTGGACAGAGGACCCAGCTAAGCCATGCCCAGACTCCTGACCCAGGCTGTGAGATAATAATGGTGTTTGGATGGGCTACAACTGGCACAACTTCCTCACTTACTGATAGGAAACTGAGGCCAGAGAGGGGAGGGACTCACTTCAGCCACACTGTTAGTGGCAGAATTGGGGCGATGTGTCCATCAAGACAGGCTGCCTTAACACAGACCTCCGGCGCCTGGAGGCTTGCAGGGCCAAGGTTGTTCTCGACCCCACTGCTTGCCCATCATTAGAGCAGGAGCCAGGCTCCACTGTCCTCCCCCCAGCACCCTCGGAGAGGCTCCCCTCATGGATCCGGCACATATTCAGTGCAACTTACTGTCAGTCGGGCCCTACGACTCAGCCACAGCCTGGCACTTTCTCCAGCCAACTCTTCTGGTGGAAAGTAGAAAAGAATAGAACTCCCCAGGGAAGGAAGTGTTTGTTTATTTTTGTATTTTTTAAAATCTCTGCCACTAGGTCTTTCAGATCCTTGAGAACAAGATCCACTAATCCCTACCTCCATCCCAGTACTGAGAAATTCCTAGGAAGATAGGGACAAGTTCTGATATTTAAAAACGCTGACGGAGGGCATTCTAGAACAGGACCATCATTGCCTGCTTAGTTTCCTACGGCTGCTGTGAGAAAACACTGCAGACTGGTTGGCTTAGAACAGCTGACATTCATTCTCCCACAGTTCTGGAGGCCAGAAGTCCAAGATCAAGGTGTCAGCAGGCAACACTCTCTGAAGTCTCTAGGGGAGGATCCTTCCTTGTCTCTTTCAGCTTCCAGTGGTGGTCAACAATCCTTGGCATTCCTTGGCTTGTGGCCACTTCACTCCAATCTCTGCCTCCAGTGGTCCCTCGCTTTCTTCCCCTCGTGTCTGTGTCTCCAAATCTCCCTCTCCTTGTTAGGACACCAGTCGTTGTATAAAGTCCACCCTAATCAAGCCTGACCTTATCTTAACTAATTACATCTACAAAGACTCTATTTCCACATAAGGCCACATTCATAGGTTCTGCGAGTTAGGACCTCAGTACATATTTTTGAGGGACATGATTCACCCTACAACACTGTCCATATGGCATCTTTATACAAATTAGATAAAGACCCCCCCTCCTGCAGGTAGGCACAGCTGCAGTCAGCAGGGCACAGCTGGGTTTGAACCCCCTGTGTCCACCTAGACCTCCTGAGCCAGGCATCCTTGTGAAGTGAACAGCGCACACAACTGTAAGCAGCTGCCCTGTCTTGGGACTTCTTCATTCATAAGCTTAACATTTATCCCAGGTGAAAACTCCAGGCTGGAATTTCAACTCAAACTTGGGCTGGCAGTTTTTTTGCAAAGCCCAGGGGAAGGGCACCCCAAGGGTGGGGATGAGGCAGAGTTTGCAGCAGGAAGGCCATTAGGGGTACATTATCTGCAGAGAACTTAGCAAAACTGACTAAAAATTGGTCTGCTTTTTATTATCACCACGCACCCATTATTCTAGATACTGTCAGTCATGAAACATTCCCACCCCCAAATCTTTGTTGGTTTAAATTCTCAACAACTGCTGCAGTTATCTATGGGTCTCATACATGTACATGAGCTTCAAATGAGCACAAGTTCATTGCTTATCTGCTCAGCACGGTGTACACAGGGGATTCAGGGCACTCAGAGGTACCTGGCTGGGGCTGGACCCGCCATGCATGCTGGTCCTGAGACTAAGCGTGTGAGGTTTTGGAATCATTGGCCATCACGCAGGTGCAGGTGTTTCCTGCTCCAGCCCCTGACCGACGACCTGCTCTCAGGTCAAAGGGTGGATCCCGTGTGAGCTCTGAGGACAAGGTGATTGCAGGGGTGGAGAAAAACCTCGAGCTACTTCAAATCTGCTCTAGTGTGGGACCATCGGGAGTCTTTGTTTGTGTTTAAATGTTACTACAATGAAACCAAGAGTGAATGATGTGGTGGTTACACGAATTTATATGTGACAAAATGGCATAGAGCAACACACAGTGCCAATGCCAACCTCCTGATTTCAATTTTGACTAACTGTAGCTACTTAACTCAAGACGACCTGAGGGGGTGGTGGAGAAGGGTACATGGGACCTCTCTCCACCACCTTTGCAATTTCCTGTGAATCTATATTTCTTCAAAATTAAAAGATTTAAAAATCGATGGACAATAGCCGGCCATGGTGGCGCATGCCTGTAGTCCCAGCTACTCGGGAAGCTGAGGCAGGAGGATCGCTCGAGCCCAGGAGTTTGAGGTAGCTGTGAGCTAGGCTGATGCCACGGCACTCTAGCCTGGGCAACAGAGTGAGACTCTGTCTCAAAAAAAAAAAAAAATGGATAAGAATAATCCCCTAAAATAAACTGTGAAATAGTGCAAATTACAAGACGTAATAGTTTTGTTTGTAAGTACAAATTCATTTTGCACATGAAATGTTTTACTGAATTTGAAATCTTTGAAATTGAAGTTTATGATTCTTTTAAAATGATGCTGCTTTTTGAATTTTTATTTGTTATTAAACCATAACAGACCAATACATAGGTTGAAGTTTTCCCCCCTTTAAAAAGGACATGACTATTAACATAAATTAAAAGTATCAATCCATTAGGCTCTTTTCTATTTGTTCTCTAATAATTTTATTTATTTACTTATTTTGCTGATATGGAATTAAGAAAGTTTACTGAGTTCATTTCTTGCTGTTATTGATCAGGATTGTTATTCATGTCATTTCATGATTATTCTTGAAATCATTTTGCTGTGTGAAGGGAGGATGGATATTGATCCACTCACGTTGTCAGATGTGCCAGGTACAACACTGGGCACAATTAACCCTACTAACCAGAATAATCTTCTCTGGCACCAGGGTCTGGGCCTGGTTCTGCCCAGGATACTTCCCTGAATGGTAAAAACATGGGGGCTCCTCGTGGCCGCAAGCCATCAGGAAAAGAGTTGCTCTGCATTTCATTCTTAGAAAGGAAACACGTTCTAGAAAGCTTTACCCCCTAAAGAAGAAAATTGAACAGTCCTCATGTGTGAAGTGGTAAGTTAGTTTTTTAATTTTTATTTATTTATTTATTTTTGAGACAGGGTCTTACTCTGTCACCCAGGCTAGAGTGCAGTGGCACGATCACAGCTCACTGAAACCACAACTCCTGGGCTCAAGTGATCCTCCTGCCTCAGCCTCCCAAGTAGCTGAGACTACAGGCTCATGCCATCACCACCAGCTACCATTTTTATTTTTTGTAGAGACAGGGTCTTGCTATGTTGCCCAGGCTGGTCTCTAACTCCTGGCCTCAAGTGATCTTCCTGCCTCAGCCTCCCAAAGTGCTGGGATTACAGGCGTGAGCCACTGCCTACAGCCTAAAGAGGTAACTTTAGATGATTTGGGACCCATAACATGTGGGAGAAGCGTCCTAGGCCAGAACCACCAGGCCTGGGCCAGGCCGGCCGGCAGGAACCCCGGGAGTGACCCTGGACACAGTAGCCGGTGCTTGGAGCAGGGTGTTCCCTTTGTGGGCCCAGGCTCCTTGTGTATGAAAGGGGACCTTGTGTCCTTGCACTGACGTTACTACAGATACATGTTACTGCTCTCATTCCACATATGACAAAGTCAGGGCCACACAAGCCCTAGAGCCATGGATGCCATTTTGAGGCTTTGTGGCCTTAGCAAAGCCACTCATGGCTGGGCCTCGGTTTCCCCATCTGTGACAGGAAGGCTGGATTCAGCAGTTTTCAAGGTTCCTGCTAGCTCTGACATTATTTTCAGCCCAACTTTCATCGATCGAGCACCTATTTGTTCACGCAGTTACTCGATCCATGAGCTCGTTTATCCCACAACAATCCCAGGAGGAGAGGCATTATCACTCCTCGTGACAGACGAGGGGATTTACCCAGCTAAGACAGGTCAGACAACTTGCCTGGCTTACTCTGCAGCAAGCGGCAGGGCTGGACTCGAATCAGAGTATGTGCTCAGAACCCCTCTAACGACCAGGCTACACTGCCGCCATTGGTGGTCTCTGCCCCCCAGAGGCGGGGTCATGGCCGGCAGGAGTGCCTGGGACACAGGCAGAGTTCGGGGAGGGTGGGGGGGGGTGCTGTAGACCCAGCCCTGGGGGGTTCTGGGCCCCGGCTGCATCACCTGGCTCTGCCCACTGAGGCTTAAGGCCCGAGGACCAGGCAGAGCCCAGGAGAAGGCAGGACTGAGCCTGGGAAGTAGGAGGCGAGCCGGCCCATACCGTCTGGTAGCTCAGAGGGCAGCGGCTCAGACACGGCAGCTACAGAGGACGAGTGTCAGGTGGAAGTTACAGGAGGGGGCTCAGATCAATGTGAGAAAGAACTTTATAACAGTTGTGTCTGCTGATGAAATTGAATGCCTCGGGAGGTGGTGAGCTCCCTGTCACTGAGGCGTGATGCCAGGAAGTTGTAGGGGTCAGATGGAGGACTGGCTAAGACCTGCACGCCTCCACAGCAGCGCCTTAGTGGTATGTTTTCCAGTTTTGCAAGGTGCCCCAAATAATTCGTTCTTCGTGATTTGTGAAAAATTTACATTGATATAATTAAGCTTATAATTTATATTTTAATATGGATGAGTGAAACTCCAAGGTTGTACCTGTGTCCACACCATCTCCAACCCCTTGCCTTCCGATGCGCTTTCTTGAGCAGGGAGAAGGGTGGAGTGATAGCCCGGGGGCACTCACAAGAGTGGGGCCCACTGTCAGCTGCACCTGGGCCATGTGCTCAGCAAAAGCCATGACTCCAAGATGACCTTACACGTTCCTTCCATCTGGAGATGCCAAACCCCGATCCCACATTGAGCTTTTCACAGCACCACAGCCTGGGGCGGGGACCCGCCAGCAGCACTGGCCTCAGGCTCCGTAAGTTTCAGGCAGTTGATAGCCCTGGGAAGGCCCCGGCAAGGCCCTGTGCCCCCTCCTCACGGGCGTCTCACCATCCTGGGGTTGGGGTCCTTCTGCAAATGTCTGACTCTGGGCCCGGGATCCCCCTCCTTCCTCAGCCCGTTCTCACATTTCCTGGGCAGTGTCTTCCCCTCCTGTGTCTGATCCTACATCCCATGTATAGCCAGCAGTTTCGAAAATGATCTATTTATAATGGTTAGAGTATTGCCAGTTGCTTTAACAAATAAAGCTCAAGAGTGCTGTGGCTTAACCCAATAGCCGTTTATGTTTCATTCGCATCTTGTCTGACGTGGGTGCTGCTGGTGGGGTTTCACCATGAAGGGACTCAGGGATCCAGCTTCTTACGACTCGCGGCTCCTCCATCCTTTGGGGCCTCGAAGTCCTCTGTGTCCAGGTGGTGGGAGGTTGTGACGGGTTGAATGGTGTCCCTCCCAAATTCATACTGAAGCCCTAACTCCAAGCACCTCAGAATGTGACTGCATTTGGAGACGGGGCCTTTACAGAGGTGGTTGCCATAATATGAGGCCCTTAGGGTGGGCCCTAATCCAAAATGACTGGCATCCTTCTCAGAAAAGGAGATTAGGACACTGACACACACAGAAGGACGGCCATGTGAGGACACAGGGAGCAGACACTGTCTGCAAGCCAAGGAGAGAGGCCTCAGGAGAAACCAACCCTGCGTACACTTCGATTGCAGACTTCTGGCCTTCGGACTGGGAGAGAATGAATGTCTGTCATTTAAGCCCCACAGTCTGCGGTACCCATTTTGGCAGCCCCAGCAAACTGACACCGAGGGTGCGGAAAGTGGAGAGAGCGCCACTCCTCCCGGAGGTGACGCACCTCACTTCTGCTCACATGCCACCATCCGCATTCAGTCACAGGGACAAGCAGGGACTCACGGGGGCTGGCAACTGCCTCCCAGCAACTCACACTATGGAAAGAGAAGCCCAATGTTGGGGGACAACTGTCCATGTCTGCCACCCAACTTCGCTCCAGGGTGACGAGATCTCAGGTGTGACCTGCGTCAGGTGAGTCAGAGGCAGATCAGGAGCTGAGAATGTTATCATCACTTCCTGCCGCCTTCTCTACTCATGTGGGCTCCTCTGACCCACCTCCTCCAGCTGGGCAGAGGTATGGAACAATCAGACAAACCTAGAGTGGGCGGCGTTCTCTGTGGCAACTGGCCGTTTCTTCCACAAGTCACTGGCCTGAAAAAGGGGTGTGCTATTTTAGACTAAAAGACCTCACGTGCATACACAAAGAGTGCAATGCGCACCATCCGAAGGATGGACATACTTGAAACTCAGACTTGGGGGGGGGAGAGGGGGGAAGGGCAACATATGTAACCTAAACATCTGTACCCCCATAATATGCTGAAATAAAAAAAATTAAAAAAAAATAAAAGACCTCACAGAAATAGCAGCTAAATACAATTCGTGGTCCCTGACTGGAGCCTGGCTTTAGCAGATCGACTGAAAAAGAGGAGCTCTGAGGGGATCTCAAATTGGCCCACTGTGCTGGGTCCTGCTTGCCCATGAGACCACTTTGCTCCTCCTTCCCGCTGTGTGCCCCGCAGCTGCCCTCTGTAAGATACATCAGCAGGCGTTCTCTCTGGGCCAGTTTGTATTTTCGTAAACATTCACCTCTCCTTCTCATGATTGGAGTCTACATGTCTACCTAGCCCCATGCGGAAGGATCATGCTTCTGGCCCTGCTGACAGCTGGCTTGGTCCTCTAACTTGCTTTGAACCTTAAGCCCCTCGGGGTGGGACGTGGCGTGTCCCGGACAGGAGGGCTGCTCCAGCCAGCGTGGAACCCGAGCAAGAATAGAGGATGCTGCCGGGAGCCATTGAGACTCTGGGATTGTTGGTCACCATAGTTCAACCTTGGTTTGCAAAATCCTCATTTCTGGCAGGTTTGACCAATGGGAACACCCCAGAGGAGGGCAGTCACAGGGAGAGGGGGAGGTTGGGGATTTATTCCCTCTCCTCGCAAGTGCTCACGTGAGTTTTGTGCCTCCACCAAAGGCCACCGCTCCAGGCAGGAGGCTGGCCGGCTCCATCAAGCTACTTCTCCAGGTTCCAGACAGCTTTCTCTCCTGCCCTACGGGTACAGAGCTGTGACTGATGGCTCTTTCCCTAAAGGTACATCCTTGTCACTTGTCCTTTACTGTCTCTTACTGACTGCAGAGCTCCAGCATACTGCCTGCTTCCCACCAGGCCACAATGGAAAGAAGCGAGTATCAGTGCTCTTGAGGTTTTTTCACTAATTTTTTTAGGTGTGATAATGGGGGATATGTTTAAGGGTGCAAGTTTTCTTTCTTTCTATTTTTTTTTTTTTTGAAAGACGTGTCATGCTCTGTTGCCCAGGCTAGAGTGCAGTGGTATGATCATAGCTCATTATAACCGCTGGCTCCTGGGCTCCAACCATCCTCCCACCTCAGCCTTCTGACTAGTAGCTAGGACTTCAGGCATGCACCACCATGCCCAGCTAATTTTTTTTTTTTTTAGTAGAGATGGGGTCTCGCCGTACTGCCCAGTTCATTCTCAAACTCCTGCCTCAAGTGATCCTCCCACCTCAGGCTCCCAAAGTGCTAGGATTACAGGCATGAGCCACCGCTCCTGGCCAAGGGTGAAAGGTTTCAATATCCATAATTGATTATACTTTAAAATAGTTCTGCCAAAGTAGCTCTGCTTTAAAATAGATAAAAAGACAAAGCCAACTATTAACAATTGTTGAACCTAGGTAAATATGAATATTCATGGTACTACTCTTTTCACTTTTCTGTTTGAAAATTTCCATAATAAAAAGCAAAAAGAACAGAAGGTGTCCCAGTCTTATTAAAGAATGAGCTGAGGTTTCCTAAATATGCCATGCTCTTTCCTTCCCTCCTCTGAACTTTTGCTCACATTGTTCCCTGGGCCAGAGCAATGCCCATCCCACATGTTTTCACCTGGAAAATTCCTCCTCAGCCGTCCAGGATGTACCTGTCTCAAGCTGCTCCCACACTCCCTGGGCCAACCCAGGCAAGAGGCATTCCACGCTCCAGAGCATTCTGCTTTATCTCAGGGCTTCTCTGTGTGCCTGACAGATGCTGAATGGTGCACACCGCGAGCCTGAGCAACACTGCTTTAAGGCTTCTCCAGGTCCCAGTGTTTATGACATTGTTCCCGACAGCATCCACCCAGCTCGGCCCCTCCCGGTTCCGAGCCCACTGTCACCACCTCTCTTCCTCACCCTGCCTTGAAGGACATACTTCTTTGGAAAGTCATTCATTCATTCATTCATTCATGGTCTCATGGATTCATCTGCAGGTGCTGGGACACACAAGTGACCAGCAGGGTGTGGGGCTACCCCCACCCTCAGGGTGTATAGATGGTCAGAAAGACACGTGGAACGACCAGCCACCTAAATGATCATCTGGCCTCGGACACAGTGAGTGCCACCATGGGAGATCACCTCGTGTGGCGTCAAGGCCAGCCCAGGCTAGGAGAAGGCCTCCTGGCAAGAACCCTCAGGATGCTGTCTAGACATGTGAATTTCTAGACCTTCTGACTCAGAACCTCTAGGGAGTCTATTGTCCACAGGTAGCGGGAGCGATGCTTATAGTCAGACAAGTGTGGAAAGCACTGGCCTCAAGGAATAAGGAGGCGTATCCCACTAGTGAGGTGCTGGGGCAAGCGCTCAGGATGGCCCAGGCCCCCGCCCCACCATGCACATGACCCACAGCCTCATGGAGGCCATCTGGTGGTGGTACTGAGGGCTGGTGGGTGCAGCAGGCGCGGGGGCTCCCCCAATGCCAGGCCCAGTGTAAAGTGGTGTGACAGACGGTCAACTCAGCCTCATGAGGTCCAGTCCCTTGACCAAGGCCCCCAGCTCACTGGCGTCAGAGCTGAAAAGGGATGACCACTTACCAAGTGCTTCCCAGGCATCCCAATGACCTGCAGGGTGCTCCTCCTGCCAACCCCCTCTTGGCCAGTGTGCGCATCACTTCGTCCTCCTCCTGGCCCCACACTCGCTCTACCGTCAGGGCCTGCCCTTCCCACCACTCCTGCAGCCCCCACAGGCGCCCTCTTAGCCTCATCTCCGCTCTGCTCCTCCACCCCATCTCCCACCCTAAATCCCAACCTGGATCCTGTTGCTCCAAATTTGAAAGCCTCCTACAGCTTCCAAACGTGGTCCGGCTGGCTGCGGGCCGGCCTGCCTCCCCTGCCGCACTCGTCCTGGGGCTCCAGCCACCCAGGCCCCTTCTGTCCCTTGAGTCGGCAGCTCTTTCCCTCCCTGAGGGCTGCATTTCTCCCTTGGCTGGGCCACTGGGGCTCAGCTGGAACATGAGTTCCCCAGGAGTCCCCCAGGCCAGCCTTCCCAGTCCCCAATCCTAGGGGATGGGGTCTCTCTCCCACTCTTACTCCCTCACAGCACACACCACGATCTGCGTGTGCATGTTTCTGTGGGCGCCACTTGGTTAAAGCGCATCCTCCCCATTCGACCATGCCCTTGCAGAGGCAGGGGCCGCACTGCCATCTGTGGGGCTCCTGGCACTTACTGCGGGAGGTCTGGCCACAGGAAGCACCCCACGTAGTGGCTGAGCAAATGGTGTACAAATGAGAGATGCGAGATTTAGAGCGGGGGAGTCACATGATCAAGGCTATGTAGTGCGTGCTGCAGGCTGAATTGTGTCCGCCAAAAAGATACGTTGACGTGCCAACTCCTGGTACCTGTGAGTGTGACCTTATTTGGAAACAGGGTCTTTGCAGGTGTAATCAAGTTAAGATGAGGACATTAGTGTGGGCCCTAATCCAACATGAATGATATCCTTATAAAAAGAGGAAAATGCCATGCGACAAGGAGGCGGAGACTGTATGAAGCTGCAAGCTAAAACATGTCAAGGATCGCTGGCAACCACGGGACACTGAGAGAAAAGACTGGAACAGATTCCCCCCTAGAACCCTTGGAAGGAGCACAGCCCTGCTGACACTGATTTCAGACTTCTGGCCTTTAGAACTGTGAGAGGATTAATTATGTTGTTCTGAGCTACCCAACTTGGGGTGCTCTGTCACGGCAGCCACAGGAAACGAATATAGTGGTTGCATAGCTAGTAAGTGGCAGGAGCAGGACGGAAATTCAGACTCCCTTGGCTGTAAGATGTCTGCAATGCGCTTTCTGGTCTGGGTGATTCCAAGCAAGTTATCTGACTTCTCCGTGCCTGTTTTCTGATCTGTGAAATGGCATCACTAAGAAAACCCACTGCAGGCAGCTGCTGTGAGGCCCAAGTGCGGTAAGTGTCACAGACACCCGATGCTCACTGGTGCGGGTCACCCCACAGAGCTTTGGGGGGCGAGGGGCGTGGACTTCCGCCAACTGGAAGGCCAGTCATGACCTGCTGATGTGAAGAAAGATCATCTTCTTTCATCGTCTTCGGGGTGAGAACGGCCAACTTGGCTGGAGGCAATGCTGAGGGAACTGGTCACAGAACAACAGGTGACTGAGACCGGGTCCTAAGCTGAGGCCCCAAGTGAAATAAAACCCCGGCAAGCATGTGAGGGTGTGACTCCAGGAGCCACCCATACACGCCGACCCAAGCGAGAAAGAGTGAGCGGCAGCTGGGCCAGGGCATAGCCCGGCCGCATCCTCCAAAGGGGCTGCACAGGGCTCTCTCGAGTTCTATCAGTAGGAGAAGATGGCCATCTCTGGTGACCCTGTGTGTCTGCTCTGACACATTGTGCGCCTCACAGAGGGCGGCGGTGTCCTCAGGCAGCAAGGCAAGACACGTGCGCAGCATCCATGCTTAGGGCCTCTGGCTGCCTTGACAGAGGTCCTGGACCCAGACCTGGCCAGCTTCTCGCCGCTGGGCCACTCAAACCTCCCAGAGTGTTCTGTTAGTATGAGAGAGGCAGCAACACCACGGAGCACCCCCAGAGGGGTGTGGCCAGAGGAATGGCATCGGATGGAACAGATTTATTTTTAAGTGCCTCCCAGGGGCAGAATAGAGACTGCTGAGTTTGGGGGACAGGTGACAGATTTCAATTCAATACAAGGAAGAGCTTTTGACGAGCAAACGTAACAGAATGGGCAGCCTCAGGAGGCGGCGTCCCTGGCACTGGAGGCATGTATGTTGCTCCACATGGCGGGACGAGGCGAGGAGGGAAAAGTGCATATCAGCGGTTCAAGCGTGAGCGTACATCCGAGTCAAGGTGGGGGGCTTGTTGAAACACAGATCGCCAGGTACCCAGGGTGGGGCCGAGAATCTGCATTTCTTTCACGTTCTCAGATGGCCCAGGGACCACACTTTGAGAACCCCCAGTATAGATGATCCTGAGATAAATAACTCCCCCAGTGACAATCACATACCACTCAGGAAATCCAGTCTGTAACTGGGCTGTTTAACCTTTTAGCATTTCGCATTTTCTACAATGACACCTACAACTTTTTGCTTAATGAAAATGAACAGGCGAGTCTGAGCCACTTGCATCCTTCACCAGTATCTAGGCAGACGTGAGAAGCTAGCGACCATGTATGCAATCCTACTGCACTCCTGACCCAGCTCCCAAGGCTTCGGCGTGTTGGGAGGATGGCACCATCTCTTCTAGTTGAGTGTACACCTGGCAGGTTTTTCGCTCACTTTCACATTGAGGAAAGATCATTCATAGGTGAGATTGTTCACAGGCATGAAAATGACTTTCCAAGGCGTTTCTGGGCAAGGGGAGTTATCTGGTCACCATGCTGAACCCATGGAGTAGCATATATTTTGAACATTGGACATGTTGACTGTTGACTGAATTCAGCAGACACTGCATCAGCCTTTCCAAAGACACCCAGTGCAGAGCTACAGTTTAAGAAAATGGGCAACTGCTCCTTTAGCCAGGTGCTAAGTCCGGTCCTGGTTATTGCTAGTTTCCTCTAGCTGGTAACAAATTATCACAAACTCAGTGACTTAAACAACACAAATGAATTGTCTTACAGTTTTGAAGATCAGAAATGCGAAATCAGTCTTCCTGGGCTATAGTCAAGGTGCCAGCAGGGAGAGTCCATTCCCAGCCTTTTCCAGCTTCTAGAGGCTACATGCGTCCCTTTGGCTGGTGGCCCTGCCTCGCTCTGACCTTTCCTCCATTGTCACGTCTGCTTCTCTGACTCTCCTGCCTCCAAATTATAAGGAAGCTTGTGATTACAAGGAGCACACACAGGTAATCCAGGATTTTCTCTCATCTCAAAAATCCAACTCAACCACATCTGCACAGTCCCTTTTGCCACATAAAGTAACATATTCACAGGTTCCAGGGGTGAGGATATGGACATTTTGGGGGGCCACTATTCTCCATACCAGGCCCGGGGAGGATGCTGAGCTGGCACGCCATGGAGCAAGTGACACGAAAGATGGGTGCTGAAGACCAGGTGAGGGTGCTGGGTGAGAGGGCGCCACAGCCCCTGGAGGGCAGGGAACCAGCACTGTGGAGGCTTCTGCATCAGGAGCTAGCCTGGGACTCACCTTTCTCTCTTTTAATTCTGCAGGCAACTCTGTGAGAGTCTCTTTTTGGAAGAGAAAAATGGGGCTTCAAAATGATAAATGACCTTCCAGAATTTAATCCAGGCCCTCATAATTCTAAAACGTGTGCTATTTTTAGGACACCACAATGAGAAACAGAGCTGTGGTAAGAATTTGGGCGGCCAGTGGGCTTAGGCTTGGGCATGGGTTATACATCTAGGAGAAGAAAGAGGGAAAGAAAAGAAAGTTCATAATGTTGGAGGCCACCCTTAGCCTAGCGTTACACAGGGCACCTCTGCAGGCCCTGTCTTCAGTCCTCACGAAATTCTGGCCAGTAAGTATCACCACAGCCGTTTGCAAAGATGAGAAGCCTGAAGCCCAGAGATGCTGAGAAACTAGCACAGACCTGGTAAGTGATGGCACCCACGTCTGGGTCTGCCCATCTGGCTAAGGCCAGGCTGTAAGGAGTTTCTTCTTCCACATCAAGGACTTGGGACTTTATCCTGTGGCATGGCAGTGAGGAGCCATTCCTGCTCAGGTGCTTAGGTGCACAGGGTAGACATAGAGGAAGGGAATTCTAGTGGTGGCAGAATTGCCACCCAGTCTGGGTGGGGGGTGGGAAGGCTAGAAGGCCCTGCGGGAGGCTGCAGAAGTCGTTTGCTCCAGAGCCGATGTTGGGCTTCCAAGGAGGGATTGGAAAGAGGGTCTGTTGCCAAGTAGAACAGGAGGGGTGGCATCAGGCACCAAGGAGGGCTCTAGGGCTCTCAACTTAGTGGCAATAAGAGGGAACACAGGAGAGACAGGTTTGTTTTACTTTAGGAGTAATACCTATTCCTGGTCTTAAATTTTTTTCAAGAGCGTAGAAAGGAAAAAGTTAAAAAGCAAACGCCCACCCCAATTTGCTCCAATTCTGGTTAAACTCCCCAGATGCAACCCCAATTAATACAGTTTCATTTGCATTCTTCCAGAAATTTACTCTGACAAATAGGGATTTAGGGAAGACAGTAAGTTTAGCCTGAACCCGTTGAATCTGAGGTACCGTCAGACACCCAGGGAGCAGGGGATACAATGGAGGCAACTGAAAAGAGGGCTCAGGAATTTAGTAGACGGATCTAGACTGAAGATTTTTACAACCTATCCTCAGAAAATCCAATGTCTAGGGCCTGGACATACACCAGCAACTGCTCTTATAATTTTCCCCGGATGTTAATATTATAACCATCGCTCCTAAGTGTGGTATCAGAGGTAACAATGTCCTTTTCCAATAAGGTATTTGCACGTGTCATGGTGGGAAATTTCTTCTGCTTGAAATCTTCGTAGTTCAGGGATCCTGCTGTCTGCTTTATTGAAGGGTGTATCATACCATATCTGTTTAGGGACAGGTCTGTTCCTTATTTAAGGTCCTGATATTCAAGGAATTAGAGCTAGCCTTGCCTGCAGGGATGATTTTAGTTGCACAGATTTCATTATGGGGCACAACCTCTGCCCTCTCAGGTGCAAGAAATAGTACTAAAGAGAGATCAAGACTGAGTTTCATTTCCTGCAATGGTGGACTAGACTGTTTCAAACTAACCTGCATACCAAGAACAACTGGAAAAGCTGGACAAAATATAAATAAACGTCCTTTCGACAGCATTGCAGAGACAGGGAGGAGAGCCTGACACCCGGTAGATCTTTTACTCAAGACATTTACCACTTACAAATGCTGCTGCCGCAGAGGCCAAGAAGCTGAGCAGATTGTAGGTGGCTGTGTTGGCCTGGGGGACAATAATTGTCATGCAAAGTTAGCCAAGGAGGAGAGGCCTTGTCAAACCCTAAGGCTGTCAGGTAGGCAGACAGGAAGTAGATCAGCTCTCACAAGGACCAAAGTCAGCTTTAAATCAGCTCAGTCTTCTGTTTGCTTAAGGTGAGCTGCCTCTCGATAGCTGTCTGCCAGAAGCAAAATCAAATCCTCTCAGTATGAGACAGAATCCAAAGTCTCAAATTACTTCCATGATTTTTAAACCACAAGGTCTGGTAGTCAACCAAACATAGGCAGGCACAAAAAAAAAAAAAAAAGGCAAGAATTGACCAAAAATTGAGAGAAAAAAATAAAACTAAAGACAAACACACAGAAAGCCCAGATATTGGAATTATCAGGCATAGACTTTAAAATAATTATATTTCATATCTTTAATATATCAAGTGAGAAACTTGTAGAGAACTGGAAACTATTAAAAATAATCAAATGGAAATCCTAGAATTTAAACCTATAATAACTAAAATTAAGAACTCAATGGATGACTCCACTTCTGTCCAAGAAGGAGTAAATGCTATGGGAATTGCCATTAGGCTATTAAAAAAAATAATAAACTAGATGAAATATCTGAAACAAAAGTTTCTAGATGTTGCTGCCCAACCAGTTGTATTGCCCACTGCATAGAGAAGAGCCAATACACTAAGAGTTGGGATTGCGATGGAGAAAGGGTTTAATTCTGCAGAGTGTTAAGCAGGGAGGTGGGAGGAATTCCTCAAATCTAACTCCCTGAGAATTTGGGAGACAGGGTTTTTAAAGATAGTTTGGGGAGCAAAGGACTAGGCAATTGGGTCTGCTAATTGGCTAGGTTCAGGGCAAAATCACAGGAGTGTAGAAATCATCTTCTTGTGTTGAGTCAGTTCCTGGGTTGGGGTCACAATTCCAGTTGAGTTGGTTTCTTGGTGTGGGCCACTGATCTGTGTGAGTCAGCCAATCCACTGGAATGCGGGCCTGGAAGATATCTCAGAAACTACCTTTAAGTTTTGAAAACATGATGTTATCTACCTAGAAGTTAAGAATCTTTATGACCACCAGCTATGGCTCCAGAGTAGCAATTACAGAGAAACAAAGAAAGGGACAGTGGCTGATTATGTTTAATATTTTTAGCCAGGCCTGTGCCTTTGCAGAGTTTTAGGTCCTTACCCCAGTTCTCACCTTGCACCCCTTTATTGATTTGTAAAGGGTGGTCCATAGGCACTGAAAAACAGGTAGCACAGTAACAAGGATGAAAAGAAGAAAGCAAATGAGGTGAGCCCTACGAATGCCCCAACGCACTGCTGGAGCAAATTTCCAATGTACAGTGAAGGACAGGATGTGGAAAGCCAAACAGGACTCAGAAGACTCACTGAATTGAGAAGAGATTGACACTGAGGAGAAATTGGGGTCTGGGAGATTAAGAAGACTGGAAATTTTAGGAGAGAATACAGAAAAAGATGGTGCTGTAGAGAGAGAGAGTCCAGAAAACTTGCGGCGGCATCCCATTGAATCTGTGAGAGTATGCACTTATTTGTGCATATTTGGGGGGAAATTCTCCAAGACCAAGGAAAGAAATCCTAGAAAACAGTAGGCAGAACAATTTCTGGAGCTGTGGATAGGTTTGAGAAAAGTTTGTGTTCCTACAAGTCAAAATTGAGAGGCCTTGTAATGTATGGGGTATTGGGTAGAATGCTCATAAGGGCCATGCCCAGCAGTAGGGCTAAATTATCCCTAGAATAAGAGCTACTCTGGAATCACTTTAATAAATCCGAATATTAATATCAAATGTCTAAAGCATCAAATTGATTTGCAAGTAATTTAACTGCAGCCAGAACAAAATTCAATACTCTTTAAAATATTAATGATATAACAATATCCAGAACTGAACAATGTGACACATGAAATATCCAGCCTCAATCACAAATTAGCAGACATGCAGAGAAGCAAGAAAATATGACCCATAATCAGGAAAAAAAATCAGTCCATAAAACCAGACTGAGAAATGACATGGATAATAGAACTAACAGGACATTAAAACCACTAATAAAAATATTATAAATATGGTAAATGCTATAAAGGAAAATACGAACATAATGTGGAGAAAAGTGGGAAATATTTTTAAAAACTCAAGTGGAACTTTTAGAGATGGAAAATGACACTGAAATGAAAAATACACTGGACAGGATTAAAAGCAGATTAGAAGACGGGGTGCGGTGGCTCATGCCTGTAATCCTAGCACTTTGGGAGGCCAAGAGAGGAGGATTGCTTGAGACCAGGAGTTTGAGACCAGCCTGAGTAAGAGCAAGACCTTTTTTCTACAAAAAATGGAAAAATTAGCCAGGCATGGTGGCATGTGCCTATAGTCCCAGCTACTTGGGAGGCTAAGGCTTGAGCTCAGGAGTTTGAGGTTGCTGTGAGCTATGATGACACCACTGCATTAAAGCCTGGGCAACACAAGGAGACCTTGTCACACACACACAAAAAAGACAATGTGTTATTGGCACAGGGATAGAAACACAGATCAATAAAACTGAATAGAGAATCCAGATGTATACATCAATTCGATGGGGGAAGGGTTAGTTTTTTCAATAAACCATTCTAGAATAAAGGAATATCCATATAGGAAAAAGTAAACCTCAAATTTTATCTCAACCGTACACAAAAATAACTGTAAATGGATGGTAGTTCTAACTGTAAGAGCTGAAACTATAACACTTATAGAACAGGGGTTGCAAATTTTTTCTGTAAAGGGGGAGATAGTAAATATTTTACACTTTGCAGGCCAATAGGTCTCTTGTAACTATTCAACTCTGCCATTGTAGCACTAACGCAGCCATCAAGAATACACAAATGAATAGGTGTGGCTGTGTTCCAATAAAACTTTATTTACAAAAATAGATGGAATTCAAGTAAAACTTTGTTTACTAAACTGTGGGCTGTAGTTTGCAAGTCTTTGCTCTAGAAGAAAGTAAAGAAAATATATTTTTGACCTTGGGTTGAGCAAAGATTTTTTAGATTCAACACAAACAGCATAAAACACAAAATAAAATATTGATAAATTAATCTTCATCAAAACGAAAACTTTAAATTTCCCAAAGAAAATGAAAAGGTAAGTCATAGGAAAAGAGAAAATATTTGAAAAATATGTATACATATATACCTATATATGTATATATATATAAAATAAAAGGCATGTACCCATAATATATACAGAACTCTTATAAGTCATTAATAAAAATGAAAGTGCAATAAAAAAGATTTAAACAGACGTTTGAAAGAAGAAAATATATAAATGTACAATAATTACATGAAAAGACACTCAACATCAGGGAAATTCAATTAAAAACTACAATGAGATACCATATACTCCAAAATAGCTAAGATTTAACAATACTAGCAATGCCAAGTGTTGGAGAGGACGCAGAGCAATAAGAACTCTCATACGTTGCTAATAGGAGTGTAAAATAGTACAGCCACTTTGGAAAACAATTTGGTAATTTCTTATAAAGAAACATGCATTTGCTATATGACCCATCAATTCCACTTCTAGATAATTACCCAAGAGAAATGAAAACATGAGTCCACATGAAGACTTTTATCTGAATGTTCTTAACAGCTTTATTCATAATAGCCCTGTACTAGTTATGCACTATCAAGAGACATAAACCTCATGGTAATTTGAATATAGAAGTTTAACATTAAGAATTACTAAACCACGATAAGAGAGTAACTATATGATGTTAAAAGAATTCTAAAGTGTACCCTATAGCTGAAGAAGAATACCCAAAGAAGGATTAAACTTGGAAAGGGGAATTCTTCCCAAGCTTGGATTCCAACCTTTGTTGGAGAAGGGGTGATTACAGCCTGCTGGATAGGGTAGAATTTTGACTGGCTGCCTGGACCAGAGCTGGCCCACAGTTCCCGGGCACCTGGCAGCAAGCCTCTGGGGCACAGACCAGCTGAGGCTGGTGGACAGATGTGCAGAGGGGTCAGGGTACCCCTGTGGGCACAATAATGAGAGCATGCCAGAGTACAGGCCAGGGAGGCCAGGGTCAGGTGGTCACTGGGCCTAGCCAGGGCTGTGAGGTTGCTGAGGGAATGAATACTCTGATCCCATGGCTGGGGCAAAGCACCTTAGGATCCTGCCTACCTCCTCCCCTCCACCACATACACACACTGCTGAGACCATACAGTAAGAGCGAGAAAGGGCAAAATATAGCACATCAGTACCAGGAAGAGAAGCCCCCTTCTTCCTGCAATATCCTTCCAGCATCCTCTATGCACAAAGCTTAATTAACATCATGTTCACTGTAAAAGAGAAATACTGATAGAGTTCAGGCCATTATCGCACAGCAGATATTGAAGGGCGAATTTCAGCTGAGAAGTAATAAATTACTAATTGTCAACATCTACCTCTTTGGCTACTCAAATTCCATATGCATCCTCTATACACATTTGAACTCCTGAACAACAACAAAACAACTCTACACTCCTTCTTTAAAAAATACAGTTATCCTTCTTGCAAGCTCTACCCTTCCCCCAAATAAGAAGACTCATTCCCAAATGTCACTGTATCCATTGCCAATCATATTAATTACTCCTCAATTTCATTTAGATTCCACTGAATATTCTGCTACCTAAAGACTAAAATGTGAAGTTAACCTTAAACAACTTGAATATAAAATAAAAATGGGAAGGGGAGTGAAAAATGGTTGGTTTCTATACAAATAAAAATATGCATTTGATAAACAGAGAGAAAATATTCAAAACAACCACAGTCCTCATTTCTATAATTGGTCATGAAGTTGTAGTTGGTATCTGTGGCTTCCTTCTTCAGCTACCCATCCCATATTTCCCTTTTTCTCAGCAAGAACTGCAGCTCCTCTCGATTCACCTTGCACAGTGACCCAAACTTTTATTCCCAAAGGGTCTGAGTCCTCAACTTTATGACTGGGCATGAAAGTATGAAGAAGAGCCTCAGAAAATCTCATGGGTTCCAGATATAGTTCTTGCCTCTATTGTGTGGAAGTAACCCAGTTTCCCCCACATAATCGACACTTTGTAAAGTGATTGGAGTCAATCACTCATCAGAAGTTTAATTCCTTTATGTCTATTGATTCAGAGGCATAAAGGGCTCAAAGTGGCCCAGTGGCAGTCCCATTTTCCAAACCAATGGAATTACTGTGTCCCCTGATGGGAGTGTTCCCCTTTCGTGGACTAAGAGCTCCAAAACAGCAGAGTTTAAAATTGTTGGGGCAGGAAGCAAAACTCTGTGAGTGGTTGTTTTATTTGGTGTAATAGAGACAGAAGCCGCCCCCATTTCCACCTCTCGATACCCGGACCCATGTGTTCTGGCTATGGGGGAGACAGTACCATATATAATAGTAGTCTCTGATTTAAAGCCACAGCCTGCAAAACAGCACCCCTTCCTTTTTTAGGGTGCTGTTTCCAAACTGGCACTAAAAATGAGTCTTCAACAAGTTACCCCACTTTTCAATTAGAAGAAATGCCTCTGGATGATGGGGTATGTGGAAGATTAGTTGATTGCATGGGCATATGCTCACAGCTACATTTTCTTTGCTGTGAAATTAGTGCACTGACCAGACACCGTGCTGTGAGGCACATTGTGACAGGGAACAAAGTATCTGTGAGTTTATGGATGGTGGTGCTGGCATTATGGGTAAGGAAAGCAAATCTATATCCAGAATATGTTGTCTATTCCAGTGAGAACAAATCTCTGTCCCTTCATATTAGAAGAGGCCCGCTGTGATTAACCTGCCCCCAGATGGCTGTGCAGCCTTGTCAGGGCTCGGTGTTGGCTTCCTCTGCTGGAAGACTAGGCGCTCAGCAGCAGCGCCAGCCAGGTCAGGCGACCTTGGTGAGGGCAAGTCCACATGGTTGAGCCCACACATAGTCTCCACTCCTGCCCTCCTGGCAACTTTGTTCATGGGCCATCGACCAAGCACTGAGCTTGGGAAAGAGGCTGACTGACACCCACAGAGCAAGTCGTTTTGTCCACTCGAATACGAGCCTCCTTGCAGGGGGTGCCCTTTGGCAGTCATTCACGTGGCACACATGTGTCTCCACATCCACTGCCTGTTCAGAGAGGTCTCTTCATATACCTTCCCCCTTAACGCCCTTAGTACCAATCTTCCAATCCTGTTCTTTCCGAGTCCCCGAGTATCAGCTGATCATGAGTCAGTTTAGATGTGTATTTCTGGCCAAATCTCTCTCACACACACATAATCAAATTCACTGCTCAAAGTTCTGCCTACTGGGAGAATTTTCCTTTACAGCTGTCCTTTGTGGTCCTTCTTGAATGGGGTGTGGCTATTCACTTGTGGATGGTGAACTGGGCTCGAATTCTTCCTCATTTAACTGGTCATAGGAAACATTATGGGAGGCCAAAGGCATGTGTTGAGGGAGAGAAGACAATGCGAAAGCAATTGATATTGAAGGAGTCTGAGCCATCTGCTCATACCACTTACTTGTACTTTCCAGAATTGCCTGAGCTTGGTTTCTTATACAGCACTTCCATTTGATGACAGAATGCTGCTCTGTACACTAAATCTTATGACTAGGTAGGTCAGACAACACCAAAGTCATGATGGAAAGGTCAGGTTACGTGGTCACCTTATGTTCCATGGTCAGGCATTCAGTCTCTGGGAAGGCCCAGTAGCTAGTCAGAAAGTGTTTCTCAAAAAAAGAATAATTACCTGCAGGACAGGGCATAGATTTACTCTAAAATCCTGGAGCCTTCACTGTGGTTGTCCTATGGTGCTTGCCAGAGGTTTCACACAGCAATTCTGTTTGGCACTGACACTTCAACTCTCACTGGCTCTGCTGGGTCATAGGACCAAGTAAGCCTAACTTCCTGCAGAGCCTTCTCTTGTTCTGGGTGTCACTTGAAACTGGCAGCTTTCTGTATGATGGCCTGTGCAGACAGGTCAAAACAGCACACTCAAATGTCATATATATTGCCTCCAAAAATCCCCAAAGACCTAACAAAGGTGATACTTGTATTAGGGGTTCTCCAGAGAAACAGAAACAATAGGATAGAGAGATAGATGACAGATAGATAGATAGAGATAGGTACACAGATTTACTATAAGGAATTGGCTCACACAATTATGGAAGCTGAGAGGTCATATGACCTGCCCTCTGTAAGGTGCAGACCCAGAAGAGCTGGTGGTGTAGTTCCAGTTGGAGTCTGAAGGCCTGAGAACCGGGAGAGTTGATGGTGTATGTTCTAATTGAAGTCCGAAACTGAGTCCAAAGGCAGGAGAAGAACTATGTCACAGTTTAAAGGTGGTCAGGCAGAGAGAATTTTTTCCTTCTACAGGCTTTTGTCCCATTCAGACCTTCAGTGGATCGGATGTGGACCACCCCCATTGAGAGGGCAATCTGCTTTAATGAGTCTACCATTTCAATTGCTAATCTCACCCAGAAACACCCTCACAGACACACTCAGAATGATGTCTAACCGAATATCTGGGCACCCCAGTCAAGTTGACATACAATTAACTGTCTTAGTGCCTCGTGTGTGTGTGTGTGTGCGGTAACTGGCGCAAGGTGTAGCAACTTGTCTTTTACCAGAGAAGGGATATCTCAACATGCTTCAGATTAACGAATTCCTAGAAATTTCATTGATGTGGTACGCCCATGAACTTTGGTAGGTTATATCTTTCACCCTGTAGTGTGTATATATCTTACTAAGTCACCTAAAGTACTTGCTACTTCTTGCTCATCAGATCCAATCAGCGTAATGTCGTCAATAGAGTGGGCCAATGTGATGTTTCTTGGAATGTCAAGATAATCAAGATCACTTCAGACTGGACTAAGGCAGAGAGGAAGAGAACTAACATAGCCTGTGGCAACACTGTGAAGGCATTGGCCCTGTTGGCACCTTTGGGTAACAGTAAACTACTTACTACAGTCCTTGCAAATTGGTATGGAGGAAAAGGCATTAGCCAGGTCAATAGCTGCATACCAAATGTCAGAGGCTGTGTTGATTTGCCCCAGTAAAGATACTGCATCTGGGACTGCAGCTGAAATTGCAGCTAATTACATTTATGACAATGCACAGTCATTCTTCAAGAGACAATAAATGGGAGATGTTATAGGTATCACCACCTCTGCTTCTTTCAAGTCTTTGGTGGTGGCTTTAATTCCCACAGCTCTCCTAGGAATGCAGCACTGCTTCTGGTTTACTATCCTGATACGGAAGGGAAGTTCCAGGCACTCACACTTAGCCTTTCCTACCGTAATGACCTTCACTCCATGGCTCAGAGAAGCAATGTGGGGAATGTGCCAGCTGCCATGCAGGTCTACTCCAATTGTACATTTAGGAACTGGGAAAACAACCAGAGTGGGTCTGTGGACCAATGAGGCCCACTGTGAGTGAGACGTAAGACTCCATCATCTTACCACTGAAGCCTCTACTTTGTCTGACCACAGTGGCATTTTGAGTCCCTAGGAATTAGTATCAATTCAGAGCCAGTTTCCAGCCCTCCCTAAAAGCTCTGGGCATTTCTTTTTCTCCAATGTACAGCCACTTTAGTAAATGGCCACAAGTCCCTTTGGGGAAGGCTTGGAGTAAGATGTATAGTGTAAACCTGGAGCAACAGTCGTGTTTTCTCAAGGGAACCAAGTCTCCTCTCCCCTTCAATCAAGGGACTTGGGGTCTGTGAACTGACTTTGGAAACTAAGTTCGGAATTAGGTTTGGAAATTAGGTAAGAGGCCATGTTTTTTACTGTGGCCCCTCAAGTCAGGTTTTTGTCTACTAGACCTAGAGTTTTCCCTTTTCTATAGATCAGGCAATACTCTAGCAGGCTGCCCGTCTGTTTTACTCCCAAGCACACCAAGATCAATTAGCCATGACCAATGGTTCTGCAGGTCAAAGTGTTCTGAGTATTGGTACATCTCTGCTGCCTTTTATGGCAAATATACCCACCTTGGTTGTTTTTTTTCAGTGTGTATTTTTATTTTGTGCATATGTAGCACTTTGTATTTAAATCTCAGGCCTGTGCATTAATTAATTCAATTATGGAAATGCAATGGTATAGACCTGCAGATGGATGGCAAGGGGGAGAAAGAACAAACGTAACTACGTTGTAACTTCCGTGTATCCCATGGATGTGCCACCATTGGCTAACCTCTGCCTTCAGGAATTCACTTATGTTAATTGGTCAGGTTTATAAAACATTAAAAATCATCATTGTGAATTTATTTTGTAAATGGTTATATTAGATAGGGCTTTCTGTTACAAACAACAGAGCTAACTCACTCTAGCCAGTTTTAAGAGAAAAGGGCCAATCATGTGCAGAGGCAAATGCTTCTTGAAAGAGTCCCCAAAGCCACCATGAGACTGTCCACAGAGCCTCTAGGAGCATAGACCCTGCCACCAGGACCTTTGCTGCCAATGCTGCTGGGAGCTCTGTGCCTTCCGACCAGACTGTGCACCCCTGCTGGACTCTGCCCGGTCTTCCTTCCTCACAGTGTTCTCCTTGGAGTCAAAACTTGCGTGAATCTGCTAACGCAGAATCCAGGGTACACGCTGGTGTCTGAGATTTGAGAGATGCTGGGAAGGTGAGATTTAGAGACTTCAGCTTGCAGAGCTGGAATTCACACTGTGGGAAACTACTGACATTTAGAAGAGTGTTCGAAAGATTCCGAGAGGCTGCAGATATGCCAAATGCCCGCTATGATGCTTACACAAGTTTTCTTTAAAATGCTGTCTCATTCGTACACTCCCAAATACATTCACCACAAGGCACATGAAGAGTCAGACGGTTCACTTTTTAAACAGTTGGGCATAAAATAAATATTTCTGGGGAATTTTAAATTTTCCTTTTTGTTCTCTTTCCCTCCCCATTTATCCTCTGCTTTTCTTCCTATTCTCCTTTTTTTACTGGTCTTTTCTTCTGGAATTATGATTTCTCTGAATGTACTTATCAATAATCTAAATAAATGACAATTGTCATTAAATTTGAAGAAAATATTGAGTGAATTTATCAATGCTTCATATTAATTTCAAAATATTCATTAAGCACCTACTATGTGCCAGGCATTTTTCTAGGCACTAGTGGTATAGCAGTGAATAACAGAGATGAAACTTCCTGTCTCCCTAGTGGATAGAGTTAGAATTTTAATTACCTCAAGACCTTACAAAACAGAATCAACAAAATAGGGTTATTTTTCAATAAGAGAAAAGCAAAAGTACAGTATACAATTCAGTTTTCAACAACAAAGCTCTAAAATAAGGAAAGGCTCTCCAGATGTATTTTAAAAGAATACAAAAAGAATTTCCAGTTGTTTTCTCAATGAGCCACTTATGTCTTATGTTTCTGAAAATGATTATGTTTTGGGAATACGTTAACAGAGATGTGCAGAGCAAATACTAAGGAACCCCGTAGTCCAAGACTTTTACCTGGCTTCCTCTTCCTCATCTGAAATTTAAATGTTGCTATTCGTTCTCTCATAATCCTTTCTCTCTTTTTCTCACTTTTCACACTATTATTGTTTTAAACATTCAAATCTACATCTCAAGCCAAGATCTGTCATCTGAGACCCACACCCATACATTGAACTGCCAACCACAATTTCTCTTTGGAAGTCTCCTAGCTTTTCAAACTTCAATAAGCCCAAAGCTGAGCTCAATATTATCTTTCATAAACCTTCTTTTTCTGTATTTTCTAAATGAATGATGCCATCCACCCAGTTGCAATGACTCTGGAGACCTGGGAGTCGTCCTCCACTCCTCCCTTTCCCCAGATCATAATAGCCCAGCAGGTGTGTGTCTCACACACTTCTAACGTCTGTCCATTACTTTCCACCCCTTCTTCTTCTGTCTTATTCGGGGCTTTGGCTCCTCTCACCCCCACCTGGTTTTAGACGGTTGGGTGCTGTCACATGTCCTCTTCTACCCCAGAATCTCATCATCCCTATCAAAATAAGGGAGCCCATTCAATAGGAATTCACTAGAGTCACACCTGGTCTACGAAGGGGAGCCACCACAGTGCACTTTTCAAGGTGCAGGAGCTTCCCGCGCACTCACGTATTTCCCAATATTGTAGCGAAGGGAGTGTCCTCTGGGTCCTCTGGTGGAACACGGTTGGGAAGCAGGTGTGCAGGTTGCCCTGATAAATCCAGTCCAACATTTCTATTTCCTTAAGCCTCTGGATTTCCTCTTTCATGTCATGCAGGGGAAGCACTGGTATCTCCAGCACATTAAATGTAAGCCATTGTTGAGCCCACATTTCAGTCAATCAACCAAGTAAGCTGTTAGAGCCACCTCCAGCTAATATATTAAATTCAGATTCCCTGGTAAGTATACCCTTATCAATGAATTCAGCCTAATCTGGTGCTATGTGCCATCTTCCTTGGTCTAACATCCTCAGAAACCATTTCCACACATGTTCCCCAGGTTTCTACTGATATATTCTAATGAAGTCTTGAAAATCTTTTGGTGTTTGAGCTATATCCTCCTGGGTCATAGTGTGTACCTATTCCCGGAGATCATGCTGAGCTCTGACCTTACTTATTGATCTAGTGACAACAGGGAGAGGTTGTCGTGGGTCTTGAAATAGTTTGATAGTCCTCAAACTATTCCCTCTGCGGCATCTGCCCCAAGTGAAGTTGTCACAGGGTTTTTAAGCAGAAGAAGCTGACTCCTTGGACAACAGAAGGCAAGCCACTTCCACTGGTGAGGGAGTCTCAGAATGATTTGGGTGTTCAATATTGTAGGTTTCATCTGGGTCCAACCAGATTTCTCCATTCCAAGTTTTAAGATTCCATTCTTTCCTGGCCTTTACCCTAGATTTCACGTGGAAACATGGCAAGACTGTGAATTTAACTGTCATCATAACTCAGGGACTCACACAACTAATTTTTGTGTTTTATCTGCAGCAGTATCAGCCTGTGGCTACAAGAAATAAGAGACTTTTGGAGGCTGTCATAGAAGCTCCCTGGTTGTCAGAGTTGACTTGAACTGAAAGGTAACAGACCTGAGTTTCTCATTTTCTCTCTGCAAGAGCTCAAGTGCACCCAAAAGAATTCATTCCACACCACAGCCCTTAGAGTTATCATTATTGCCACAACGGTCAAGCACAGCAGCCACTTGGCTAATAAGCAACCACTGTGAAACTGCTGGGTGTCATGGGTTACCAGCCTCCCATTTCCCATGGGCAAGGAGCTCTGCACTGCGTACAAGCTCAAGGGCATGACCAAACTCATCCTCAAATTCCAATTTTACAGCTCTATTTCCTGGGACCAGTCCCAGAACCAATTCTATATCAGTTCAGATCCAAGCAAGAGACAGAAACCATATAGTAAACATGGGAAGTATAGTATAAAGAATTATTAAATTGTGATTAGGGAAGTAACTATAAAGACATAAAGAGGACTCTAAGGGTAACTTAGGGCTGAGTAGATAAACTGT
Source organism: Indri indri (assembly GCA_004363605.1). Classification (NCBI taxonomy): domain Eukaryota; kingdom Metazoa; phylum Chordata; class Mammalia; order Primates; family Indriidae; genus Indri; species Indri indri. The sequence continues at coordinate 3,259 of RJWJ010014810.1, read as the reverse complement.
GATACAGAAAATATATGTAATCTCGTATGGGGTATATAGGAAGAAGAACAAACTTGGAAGGGGCCCCCTTTCCCAAGTTTGGGGTTCGGACATTGTTGTTGGAGGTGTGGTTGCAGCCCACTGGATAGCACAGGATTTTGCTTGGCCAGTGCTCGTCAACAGTCCCAGGGCAGCAGGAAACAGGACAGCACACAGTCTCCGGTGCACGTTGTCCGTGTTGGGAGGCCAAAGCCATGAGGTTGCTGAGGGACCATAAACTCTGGTGTGTGGCTGGGGCAGAGTGCCCGCTCCAGAAGGTGCAGCAAAGGGAAGAAAAGGCAGGAAATAACACATAGGTATCAAGAGAAAGAGCCCCCTTCCTCATGCAATGTCTCTCTAGCACCTTCTGCTGATAGTGCTTAATATCTTGCTCATGGTAAAGGAGATATCCGGGCCAATCATGGAAAAGGTGGTAGGTACTTTTAGGGCAAATCTAGAGCTAAGAGGCAATAAGTTGACAACTGGCACGTGACCCAAAGTAGAAATGACAGAGTTTATCAGCGGGTGAATGGTGAATGGATGAACAAACTGTTGTACATTTGTACAATGGAATACTACTAGGCAATAAAAAAGGAATGTACTGTACACATATCAACATAGATGCATCTCAAAAACATTTAGCTGAACATAAGAAGCCAGGTCCCAAACGGTACATACTACGTGGTTCTATTTATATGAAAAACTTTAACAGGAAAACCAGCAGCTGGTTGTGACTTGAGTGAGGAATCACTGCAAAGGGGCATGAGGAGTTTTCTGGAGTGATGGAAGTGTTCTGTATTTTGATTGTCATGGTGGTGGTTACATGGGTGTATGCATTTTTAAAATCTCAGAGCTCTACACTAAAATGAGTGCATATTATTTACATAAATTACACCTCAATAAAGTTAATGGAGACCTATGGCCTCTCAATAAAAGCAGGACCATTAAGAATTTAAACCTTTGTCTGGCCGTGGTGGCTAATGCCTATAATCCTAGCACTCTGGGAGCCTAAGGCGGGAGGATCACTCAGAGTCAGGAGTTCCAGACCAGCCTGAGCAAGAGTGAAACCCTGCCTCTACTGAAAAAAAAAAAAAAAATAGAATGCAATTAGCTGGACAACTAAAAATATATAGAAAAATTAGCTGGGCATGGTGGTACATGCCTGTAGTCCCAGCTACTCGGGAGGTTGAGGGAGAAGGATCGCTTGAGCCCAGGAGTTTGAGGTTGCTGTGATCCAGGCTGATGCCACAGCACTCTAGCTTGGGTAACAGAGCAAGACTCTGTCTCCAAAAAAAAAAAAGAATTTAAACCTTCAACATTAAAGGTTTGGGTCACCCACTAGGTTTAGGATCTCAACCAGCTGAGGTGCTGGCTGACAGCACAGAGAACATGGAAAGGGATAGTAAAGGAAGAAAATCACTGATGTAGACTATAACTTCAAGACCAGTTGTATAAATGAAAACTGTAAAAACCAAGCATTTTCTTGTCTTTCTGGTGTGTGTAAAATAAGTTTTCCTTCTTTCTCTTCCTTATTATTTATTAAGCAGTTTTGGTAGTAATTTTCATTAGTTTTTGGGTCATAGAATTTCCAGGTGATTTTAATTGAATTGGAAAAGGATTATTATCCAGACATTGTTATGGTGACTACTAGGACTTTATCTTTCCCCTTTTGGGGGTGAGAATGAGAGCAACCCTTGCCCCCCCAAGAATGGTAACATCATGTTGGAAGGAGCATGAAGTTTTTGCCATTTTGTTACAATTTTAAATATCGCTAGTGAGGTATATAGCAATGGTGAATTAGTTGCTAAAGGAGTAAACCGTGGGTTATATATATTTTGTGACCTAGCTTCATATTTACCTTTTTGTTCTTTGCTTTCTATTACCGGAGCTGGGAGTCTGAAATCTACATTTCCTGGATATCTCGACAGCTGGCTTTGAGTCAGATTCTGATGATAGGAGGCACTGGCAGACCAGAATTGAGGAAGACAAAACACTTTTTGCTCTTGGCTCAGAAAGCAAGTAGCAGCTCAGCAGCAGTGGAGAGGGCTGTGCTGAACTCCTGTGGCCCAGGCAACTACAAGGCCACTTCTGCAGTCCTGGCACCTGCAGCATAGGAGTGGGAGTAGCTTCTGGATTCCTGGGTATCACGCATTCCTCTTGGCTCTTCCAGCACTTTCAACTCAGCTGTAACCAACTCCCTATATAAATTTCTCTCTGTTTAAATATGTAGCTTGGTTTCTGTTTTCTTGACTGGATCATGACTGATAATAACTTATAGTATCAAAACCTGTGGTCTGGTCAAGATGGCAGAAAACATATGTTCAATTTCCTTATCTCCCAGAACCCACCCAAAATAAAGGTGTGGACATTTCCGAAACTTGTCAACCCAAATAGCAAAAAGAACAAGAGGGACAAATAAATACCAACAGGTAAGAGAGTTCAATATATTTACTGAAAATTAAATGTGGATAGAAATCTGCCAATGCTTGAAATGGGAGAGAGCCACATTCCAGACACAGCGGTTATCAGTAGGTGGTTGTCTCAGCTCAGGCTGACACAGCACAACACCATAAACAGAAATTAAGTTCTACAGTTCTGAAGTCTGGAAGTCTAAGATCAAGGTGCCAGCCCATTCAATTCCTGGAGAGGTCTCTCTTCCTGGTTTACAGACAGCCTCCTCGCCGTGCCCTCACATGGCTGAGAGAGAGAGTGACTTCTCCTGTGTCTCATCTTATAAGGACACTAATCCTTTCAGAGCAGGGGAGCAGGGCCCCACCCTGTGACTTCATTTAACCTGAATTACTCCCTTACTCCAAATAGTTACATTTGGGATTAGTACTTAACATATTAGTTGCAGGGGAGAGGGTGATTACCATTCAGTCCATGGCAGTGGATCACAAAAAGTGCACTCTCTAATTCCTACCTCTGGAAGCTCTCGGATTCTTTATAATGTAGATTATATTAGTGATGTTTTGGCATCTCAATTTTTTTTAATTTTTTTTTTATTTTAGCGTATTACAGAGGTACAAATGTTTAGGTTACATATATTGCCCTTGCCCCACCTGAGTCAGAGCTGCAAGAGTGTCCATCCCCCAGACGGTGCGCACCGCACCCATTAGGTGTGTACATACCCATCCCCTCCTCCCTGCTCCCATCTGCCCGACACCCAATGAATGTTATTACTATATTCTATTTTATTGACTGTAGTTCACTGTTAGGTCGAGGTTTTAGTTGATCATGC
>RJWJ010014809.1:0-37255 GCA_004363605.1 Indri indri | reverse complement strand
AATCTCACCTAGTAGTTGATCCGAATACTGTTCAAGCTTGGTCCTGTTCTGCCACGGGCTAAGTATCCGAGACGTAGGAGGCAGGTTTGGGGGATGGAAGTTTAATCCCCAATCAAGTTTCAGGATGTGTCAGTAGAAAGGGAGGTTAAAAGCAGAGCTCTCCTGCGAATTCAGTGTGTGTAGACAAAGACCCACAGGATGATTACAGAGCTCCCAGGTTCCTACTTCATATGCTAAATACCTCCCGAGGACATGTTTTGTGTAGGAAATCCGTGAGATGGATTAATAATTAATAATATAGCGTATTCGTTTCCCTTAGAATTCTTCGCTGCTGGTAATTATTTACCAAATGAAGTAAAAATAAATTACAGGTAGAATGACAGAAAAAAATCAGAAAAAGATTTAATTGCAAAAAAAGAGAACATTGGTAAATTTAATAATGTGATTTTTTTTTTTCCATGAAAAAGAAGAATGTTGAAACAAGAGAAACCTGACCTCGAATACCTGCCCTGTATATCTGTGTGTCCTTGGTACATTAATTTTTTTGAATTTTTGCTGTTTTCATCTAAAATATGAAAATGGTAAAACCTACTTTGCTGGATTACAGGATTATCTGTAATGTCTGCAGGTCACCCGGCGGTGTCTTGAGATCAGCAGGTCCTCAAAGAATGGCAACAAATCAGCGCTGCCGGCCTGAGTAGACGCAAACTGTACATTGGACATCAAAACTGTGTTACTTTGAAGCCACAAGAGGGATACTTTTTTATTATTGTTTTTTTTTCATTTTGTAATAACTTGACTCTCAGGAAAATGAGTGTATCATTCTGTTTAACTGCAAGACGTCCGGCCTGACGGCCCACCGAGGACTTGTAAAACCCGGTGTTTTTGCTCAGCCCAGAAGGGAGGGAGAGTGGCTGGCTCTGGGTTTTAAAGGTTACAGGAAAGAACATCTTTTCTGAGCCTCCTTCGAGCGTGAGGTTTGAAACGCTCTGTTCAATGTGTCTATAATTCTCTTACATGTTATTTTTCAGTGTTGTGAAAATTCACAAAAAAGATCTCCCAAATTGAAAAGAAACCATAAAAACATAGATTTGGTTTCGGTTTGGAAGAAACCAAGAGCTCTCGTGGTTTTTCATGCAAACCATCAAGAAATCTGTGGGCTTCCACGCTACCATTCTGTGCGTCCTGGTTCCTCACAAACGTGCTATTTATTAATCATGACGGAGATGGGGATGTCTTGGGAAGATATTGCGCATTGTTCTAAACACAATAACGGATCGTTACAAACACTTCCGTTCTTCCCCTCCCCTGCCCCGGACCCAAATGTGCACCCACGAAAGCCACAATAAATTCACACCAAGAAATAGAAGTCTAAAATTAAATATTTAATTAATTAGAACTCTGATTTACTTTAAAGATCGGTGGCATTGCACAGGCTATATTACACTCTCTTTATAATTTTTTTTTTTGACAAAAAAGATACTGTTCATTTTAACAGGCCACTTTAATATTAATACATGTGGAACAGGATTGGAACTGAAAATCCGCTAGAGAGGGTCCATTTTACATTATTGGGAAAGTTACAGTTCTGTATTGTAAAAACATTTATTTAACAATGTACCTACATTAATCAAAAAATTACAGCATATTTAATAATTTTACAAATTCTTCATAAAAAATATATCTCTGTACAAAAAGGTCTTTTGCACCTACTTGGTGTCAGCAGCGTGTGGAGGGGCGGCGGGAGGGGCGGCGGCGGTGACAGGCTTTCCTGATCGTGATGCCAGCGTTCCTTTTTATTTTTTCCCCCTTTTTATAATAGCTTTTTGTTGTTGTTGTTTACAAAATATTTTACAGAAGAAAAAAATTATTGCAGCTAGCCTGAAAAAAAGGCAAGATGTGGGTGAAACAAGCAGCAGTTTTAAACAGCTTCGAAGCACGTGTCCTGTCTCGCGTGTGGTCGCTTCCCCCGCGCGGTCCGGTCGCCTTCGGGGAAGAGTCTTCTGGACCCAACTGGGCCAGCGCATCTCCCGACGGCCCTGACGGGATCCTCCAGCCCCTCGTGGGAGCCTCGGTCAGAACCGCGCACACCCTCGGGAGAAACCGGGCAGAATTCTCACAAGAGAACCTCGCTGAATTTTTTTTTTCTTTTAAATAACATGCTCCAAACTGGCAACCGTAGGACAGTTTGACTTTGCACAGAAAGGAAAACAATATCTAATCCGATATGCGATTTCTCGTGTGGATGCAGGGCCCGTCATCTCAGGATTTCGTAACGTCGCTGACCGGCACGCAGGTCAGGGATGTGGGCACACAGACGTTCATTCAGACTCTGAACTCAGCATTTTGCACCTAGTTTGAAGGACTCGAACTTAGATATGTACAATATATATACATGTATATATATACACCTACTATGTATAGTGACCCTGATCTCCCTCGCACACAGTGTTCCTCCAGCTTTCCACGTTCTCTGTTTCATTCGACGTGCGTGGTAGGAGCACACTGCCGACCCTCTCTGCTCCACGCAGAGACGGCTACGGGAGGATTCCTGCTTGCAAAGCGAATCCGGAAGGCTGCTGTCTACGTCGGCCGGGGGGCATGTGCGGAGAACTCAGCCTGCTAACGTGGAATCCACTGCCAGGGAACTCACGAGGCAGAGAGGCCACCAGGGCGCCAGTGCGCCCCCAGCAGGACACACCCCTCCAGCAGGAAGGCAACGGCGGGAGCCCAGGGAAGACATCTAGGGAGACGTTCCAACCAAAACGCACGGCTTTCTCAAGAACGCCCTGTTCTCCCGACAGGGTCTCCGTTTTCCTTTGCACTTTCCAGGTCCTGGGTTTGAACATTCAGGAGATAGATGGACACGCGTGTCTTAAATCTGGGTGCGGCTGTGTCCGTGACGACAAAGTGGAGGCCGATGAGAACATCCCGACGTTTCTCCCGACGCCAATCCGGAATGCCAGACGGGGGGCGTTTTCCACGTGGGGAATAGGCAGGTACTTACACATGAAATAATAAAATAAGCATTATCTTTTCAAAAATATTTTTATCAAACATATAAATAAAAATAAACATGATCTTCACTTTGCATTTGTTACATCAACATTCTCCTGGTCATAGCTTCTACTTCGTGTTCGGATTCTGTCCGCCTTGGGGATTCTGACCTCTTTTATTTATACCGTAGCTCGTAACTGACCTCTAAAGAACTTTGAACTTGAAAAACCACCGACGTTCCCTTCCCGTCTGGAATCACGAAGCGTGGAACGAAAGGCAAACTAACAGATAGGATGCAGCGTCGCGAGCGGAGAGTGTGTTATTTCTCTTTACCTCCGAAGGAACACTTGGTATTTAGATCCTGAACAGTTTTCACTGTGTTCAAGGTGCCACTGTGGTGTCCTGTCTTTCAATGCAATATCAGAGCGTGATGGCACAGAAAAAGAATAAAAAAAAAACCCCAAAAAACAACAATGCAAAAGGGAAGACTGCGTTGTGAGCTAAGACCCACAAGTTCACGAGCTATCTAAAATAAATTACTATTCACATTTTTACACGGCAGATAGAAATGTATGCAACCCCCTGCTCATAAGTAGTACGATATAAACAATTGGATGATGACCATAGCTACCAAAGGAAGAAAACATGAGAATTAAAAAGGCTCTTTTTTTTTCTCACTGGACCTCTTTGATGAATGCAGCTAACAGAAGCAATAATAAAATAAATCTCTGCAATACTGTATTTCCTTCTAGAATCTGTGTCCTATCTGTGGATTTTCCTAGCACTCTGACTAGGCCGACGGTGGAATGTTTAGCTGGACGACACGAAAGGGTGCTTGTGTACTGTGGAGCGTGTGTATAAACCCTGTGTAAATAGATCGATCAGAATCTTCCTCAGTCATTCATAACACACTAGTGCAAAACATTGTGCATCAAAATTATTCTGCAATAGAATGGCTGACCGGGAAATTTGCGAATGTCCCTGGGGACGGACAGACGGAGCTGGGAGGTCCTCACAGCTTGTCGGGTGTCGGAGGGTCAGAGTGAAGCGTCTGCTTGTGTGTGTGTCTGTCAGAAAGTTGTCTTCTCCAAAAAGCTTTTTATTTTTTTTTCCAGAGTATTCATGTTCATGGGGGTTAATTAAAAACACACACACACACACACACACACACACACACACACACATGTTGTGGTGCTACCGTTTCGTCACCACACCCGGAGGGTGCATCCACGTGCCCGGAAGATTGCATTGAAAGGCATCCCAGCGACACAGAAACGCGGCAGTCTGAGGCGCGGGGTGTGGCGCGTGGGCCGGGCCGGCCACCTGCCTTCCTTGCGCGTGTCTAGATCCCAGGCAGAGGCAGCCAGGCGCTCAGGATCCCCCTGTGGAACGGAGATGCACGTGCAGCTCGATCCTCAGGAGACTCCGGCACGTCCGAGGAGGAACCCCACTGCGTGGAGGCCGGCAGACGACGCCCAGGGTCACTGCGGCAAAGCGAGCGGGGGAGCGTGGTCTATGGCACCAAAGGAATCGCTGCTTGTCCGTCAGAGGTATGGCTGTGAACGTCCTGCCGGGCGCCGGGGCTATACCACCGTGCACACCGTGTTCAGAGTCGTGTCGAACCTCACGGCCTTGGCTTCTGTGGGTTTTAAGTTTGTGTCGTACATGGGGTTTTCGAAGGAAGCTTGTCCGTTGCTGTTTTCGTGTCCGGCGTAGCCGTTGTATTGAACTTTTGGTCTTGTTCTGCAAGGAACAGAGGAAACCAACAATGAGAGTCCCGGTTTCAACAAAGTACACGCAGCAGCAAGGGCCACGCGTGAGAGGCGAGTCCCCCGAGCAGAGAGTGGTGCGGGTAAGAGGTTTGCACATTGGCACGCTCTTTAGAGTTTATTTTTTTAAAATCAGTGGTCAGGGTTATAAAGAGGGTTTAAAAAATGGAAGCAATTTCCAAATCAAAGAATAATCTGTGCTTCCCACAGACGCTCATGGGAGCCTGGGAAGGTCTCAAAGCTGGCATCAGACGGGCTGTGGCTGGGAGCCCACCTACGGCTGAGAAGTCACACGGCCTTGGGTCACCAAACTGTCTCCTGCTCTGTAAAATAAGGATGCGGAGCGTGATGGCGGCCCTTTAGGGCTGCCAAGACTGACCTAAGTCACAGTCACAGGCTTACAGTTCACCGTCATTCCCATCAGTCACTAAATGTTAGCTATTTTTGATTTTTTGTCTCTGGTGAGTTAAAAATGAATCTGTTGTAGGAAAATAGCTATACTCATTATTAAAACTATTATTAATGTTTTATGGTTAAGAGAAAACCCCTACAGACGGTCCATGATTAGAGCGTTAGAGGGTTTTAAGATGTAAAAGAGCTAAATATACCTGGTCTGGTTCCTTTTATAAGAAGAAACAACATAAGAAAAATATGCCAGGTGGGAAAGACAGAATTTTAATAAAATAATTTGATATTGGATAGAAATAAACGTCTGCTTTGATTGCTTACTAGTAGGTTTTCTTAAGTAATCATATATTCATTAAGAAAGAGAAGTGAAGCCCGCCTGGCTTCAGAAACCAGCAGAACGGCAGCTTGTTACTGTCCTTCGAACCAGAGAGGTCCGTGACATTGAACTTGGAAAATTCTCCAGCAGCAGAAGTTAGCAAACGAATTGGTCTCCCGTTAACGGCGTGAGCACCTGGGCAACGTGTTCTCGCAGTCACCCAGATCACAAGCCACCTCTGCGCCCTCACTGCTCGGGACACGCAGGACCAGTCGGATCTGATGCAGCCGGACCCTGCAGGGGGGGACCTGCTCGACCCAGCCACGTGCAGGGCTGCGTCAGGACCTCGGGCTCTGCCTGACAACACATCTTCCAGCTCGCGAGCAAGAAAGAGACTCAAAAACAAGCAGAAACAAGGTTTTATCTGGAGAGATACAAAGCCAAGCCATTAGGAACTGTGTGTCTCCGTAGAGGCCAAGAAGCCAGAGCGGCAAGAGTGCTCAGGGCCTGGCACGTCCTTGGTGAGTAGCAAGAACCTGGGAGAAGGGGCCTGATGTAGGACTTGGCCCCCGGCCCTGGTTCCTGCTTCTGGAAACTTCTGACATTCCTCACATGGCGCAGGAGTGGAGAACTAAAAGACCCTGCAGATTTAGATGTCACCGTGGCCTCAGAACCATCCTCTTGAACGCCAGGAGATGGCAGAGTGTCCTTCATATTCCAGACACCGCGTGGATCTGGCGCAGCGCTGGGAAGGAAGGGAACCCGATCACGACAACATTGAATTCCCCACCAGCCCAGAGGAGCTTTCACATCTGTATAAAAACAAGTGAACTCTCACCTCATCTGGTTGTGTAGTCTGAGATCCACGCCCAGGGTGTTACCTTCACCCAGGCAGCTACGATAACTTCTGAATATCGGTACGGAGGTTTCTAAGGTTTAAAGACTAAAGCTGGGGTGTACATTGACTATACCCCCCCGATGCTAGATATAAGCAGAAGTCATATTTAATTTATGTGTAAATACATATGACTGTGCAGGAATATCTTTTCAAAAAACAAGAGAATCTGAGGCTCCCGTGGAGGTTTGCGTCTTTGGAGGCGCACAGAGGCACAGCTCTCTCACCCGGGGATGCTGTCCAGCTCCGGGCACACGGGCCAAGACAGGACTATCTGAAGTCTCCCTACTGACCAGGAAAATGTCAAAAGTTGAAGGAAAATCGCTTGAATGGACTAGACCCTTTCCTCAGGGTTAACTTGGATGCCAAGCAGCACACATGAATTTGTAGAAATTATAAATTCCTATAGTACGTGTCTCCATAAGGTGTTATATTACCTAGAGGAACTTGTGAAAGAAGATGTATTTTTAATCTATATCTTTTTAAGAAGAGAAGCACCTCTAATGGCATTTTAAAATTTTTTCCAAATTAAAAAAAAAATACAGATATGTCAATCTTCAGTTTTATAAGTACCATCTGAAATTTCTTTCACTGGGTTATATTTTTAAGTAAGAACATTACCAACCACTGGAAAGTGAAGATATGCACCCAAGCAGCTAAAACTATACACTTTGAAGCAATATTCTTGCTACTTTGTATTTCGAAAACAAGCACAAGAAAGCACACATTTAAAGAAGATATTCCATGAATTATTTTAAAAAATAACTTTCTCGCACAAGGATTTTTTAAAATTTTAACCAGGATTAAGTGGAAATATCCATATTATATAAATAAACATTTGGCTCATTTAACGTACTTTCACCTTACTTTAGGGGATTGTAATTTTTCCCTTAGTGCTTGCAGACAAGGCTACTGTTTCAAATAATATTTTAGCGTAGTTTGGTGTTATCAAATTCCTCCAGGTAATATATTATCCACATAGAGATGAAATGTATAAGACCTTTATAATTCCTCCAAAATCATTTCTTTTTGGCACTCACATAAACCCCTAAGAAAGGTTCTATTTCACTAACGTGGCTTTTCCCCAAGTTTTGACATGTTCCTTTTAGTATGGTTTTGCAAATGAACAGATACTCAGAATGCTTTTTCAGGAGTGGAACATCTAAGAATTCTTAATAGACAGAGAGAGTGCTAAATTTCTATTTGTTGAAGGAAGGGATCGATAAAGATGTAGCTGTCACAAATTCGTGGAGTTGGAAGCAGCCATGGAGAACATGTTGCTCGCCCTTTTTCCTGGGAGGTAGAAAGACCATCTCGAAGTTCTGGTAGCTGCCCTGGAGCCTAGAGTGGGAACAGTCTGCTTTATTTCGTCTTTCAGTGGAACAGGAAACAGAGTGTGTTATCTCTTAAGCAAGTCGTTTATTCTCTTATCACTCGGACCTGTCCTGCTGAAAAAGTAGGACAAGAAACAAACCCCCAAAAAACCTTCAAAACACAAACGACAGAAACCTTGATATGCACGCATTCTTAATGTGAGAGATAATAGCGTGTAGCAATACAGAACATGCGTGCACAGGAGCGCGAGTGCACGCACATTGCTCAAACCGACACTTCACACGCATGCGGTTTCAAATACCGTTTTCACAGTACCTGTGTTTGTAGAGGTAAAATGCAAACCCTGATAAAATTAGAGCAAAGAATGGAACCAGGATGGCCGCTGCCACGGAGCCGCTGCTGGTGCCCTGGTAATGACTGGAAGAGTCTTGATCCGAGTTTAAGGGATCTGGAAGGCAAAAGGAATATTTAATTTGTGGTGGTTGCACCAGGCTTAAGCAAAGAAATACGGGTGATAAATTTTATAAATGGATATGATCTCTACAAGAAGCAGGAGTTGCAATTCCACAGGGAACCAACTGATATTCTTTTCTAAAGATTTTAATATCCACTTTTATTACCAAGATACAAAAAACTATTTCCTAGTAACACCCGACAGTACTATGAAGGACTCTCACATTTGAAATGTAAGAAAGAAAAAAGGGTCACTATACACTCTGACTTCTGGTTTTAGTTGCAGATATTTGCATTTTCATAAAAATGGACTGAAAGCGTTTGTACGTTTTTGTCTATAGTCAGAGATCAGGGCTATTTGCTGTTTTCTCCCGTCCTGGGGGCCAGACTCAGCAAAATATCAGTTGTCGAAATTACATAAATATCTCAGTTCTCTACATAAATGGCATTGCGTCATTCATATGTGAACATGCTCTGTAACCTGCTTTTATTTTAGGCAGATTCTGAAATTCGTTGCTGCATTTAGAAATACTCCAAAGAACCATGCAGCTTGGTGTTAAAATGCAAGTTTCTATGAGGATAAAAAAGAATGGTGAAACATGACTTTTATCCACCAGAAAGAAAGGCAGAAGTAACCATCGCAAACTTTGGGAAGGTGGTGTAATCATTAACTCCACAATCCAGGCTCTGGTTGTCACATCTTTGCATGACACCAAGAGGCAAACACAGAAAAGTCAAATCTGCGAACCTTTATTAAGTGACTTCTGCCAAAGAAGGAAATAGGTTCTAGAGTTTACTTATAAAATATGATTTTGATATGTATTTGGCCTAATTGCATGGTGAATTACGACTGAAGTCTTCTGAATACAGCAGAATTGTTGAGAACAAGCCAATCTTGTTTCTGGAAGTATGTTTCCAGAATTTATGGAATGTCAAATTGAAAGAGAAGTCTTGTTTCGCTTATTTTTTAACGATCCATAAATGTAAAAAAAACAAAAAACAAAAAACTTGAATGCTAAAAATCTTTAAAGCACCGCTTACATCAAAATTTTAAATGTTCATATAAAAACTTTCAAATGATATTATTTGCCATTTGCTTCCAACGGATGCGAGATTATGACAGCCTAGCGTTTTAAGGTCTAACGTGAAAGTACTTTGTGAGGGATGTTGGCTCGTGCAACTTAACCGTATCCTTTTGAGATCCTTCCACACCATCCTGCAGAGGAAAATGCCAGACACCTGTTGTTGCTAAGTTTGCGCACTCAGGTGATGGGCAGGTGAGCTGAGTGAAGCTAACGGATGCTCCCGCCCTGGGCGCTGGATTTGGAGTGAGGGATGCAAAGCATCCTGGGACGGTTTAGAATTTATTCCAGGGGCTTTGGTAGTGCTAGAGCCGTGGGGACAGCAGGTGTCCCTCTGTGTAAAATGAAAAATAAAATAAAAAAGAGAAAAGAAAACAGCTCTGTCTTTGTAGTATTTCATCACCCAAATATCTTTTCCGTTTCTGGGAAGTGGCCACGTTTCATTCTTCAGGATTCTAGAATTCTGAGTCTCTTCACCTCATTCTAATAAGTTTGTGTTTACTTCAATTAGCCACTGTTTTCGGTTATCTGCAAACAAAACTATATACCTCTGTCCATGATAGATATCAAAATTCCAGTCCATAAAGTTCTGGAAAATCTACATGTCACAGGAGACTTCACATCGTGACATTGAACAACACAGACGAAGGGCTTTGTGAATTGTACAACGAACTCACTCTGAAATTATTACTACGCTGCCTGGAACGCCTTGTTAGTGTCAGTTGTTTGCCCTCGTTTTAATAATTTGAAGGGTAACGCATGCGCATGGTAGTAATTAAAATGGCATAAAAGGCTATGAAAGCAAATAATGTAAAGGAAAATGAATATAAAAAATTACTTCTTGCCCTCTACGCTGACCTTCAAGGTTAATAGGGCATTGTGTGTGTGTGTGTATTTTTCCAAAAAAAATGATCGTTTCCTTATTTTTCTAAACATTGGGCACACTATTTACATTTTTGGTACGCAGATTTTAGCCTTAACCACGTATTTGTGAAGCTCTTCCATTCAGATTCATACGTATGAATCGGACTTAATTTTTTAAGGTAGAGATTGGACACGACAGCATTCACTTGGCCAGTCTGCTGTTCGAGGACATGTAGGCCATTTCCAGTCTTTTCTATAACGCTGCCATGAAACCCTTCGTCTGTACCTACACGTTAGTAGGGGTTAAATTATACAGGATGCATTCTAAGAGGTAGACGTGTTGCCTGACGGAATTCGTACCTTTCAGCATGGCTGTATCTTACTTACCTAACTGCTCTCCAAAGGATGCTGCACTTTCACCCCGACTGTCTATTAGGGCCACGACAGAAACGTGTGGACAACTGCGTGCTCTGACGGCTGCCCTCCCCTCCCCCTCCCCTTGCTCCGTCCTCCTCATGTGACTATTGTCACTGCTGCTCCTCCTCCTCCTACAACTGCTGCTGCTCTGAGAAATCAAACGTAGTATTCAGTTGTTTTGCTATTTAATTTGCACTCATTTACTTAAGAATGAGGATGAGCATCTTTTCACACGTGATAAGCTAGGTCATTGATTTTCCGAAGAGCGTTGTTGGAAGAAACACGCACACAGGCATGCGATGCTTACCGGCAGGGATACATGTTCTAAGAAACGTGTTGTTCGGCAACGTTGTCATTGCGTGAACGACACGAGGTGTGCTCGCGCAAACCCGGGTGACACAGTTTACCACGCACCTGGGCTGCAGGTGTAGCTACTGCTCCTACGTGAGCAACGCCTTGCACTATGGTGTTGCAGCAGCTACCAGGTCACTAGGCGACAGGAATTTTTCAGGTCGTTATAATCCTATGAGACCACCACAGGTGAGATCCCTCACCAGGTGGCGCAACCCCGTACTAGACAATCCATCCACTTAGCCTGTATGTGCAATTCAGGGTTTTTAAAGTGTGTTCTTAGGGGGTGCGATAATCACCACAGTCCAACTTAGAGCAACTGTCCCCCCGCAAAGCATCCTAGTCCCTCGTGGTGGCATCCCCTATCCTTCACCGAGCCTGCAGCCCTGGGCGACGGCTGACCGACTCCCCGTGTGTACGGATCTGCCTGTTCTGTGCATTTCCCATCAGTGGACTCCACGACGTGTGGTCCTCTGTGTCCGGCTTCTCTCTCTCAGCAAGACGTTTCCAAGGACCTTCTGTGTTGTAATGCGAGTCAGAGCTTCCTTTCCTTTTAATGCTGATATGCCATTTGATGGAAATGCCACATTTTGTTTACCCATCGTTAGTTGGCAGATATTTAAATTGTTTCCACACTTGGGTTGTTACACGTAATTCTGCCGTAAGCATCCGCATACGAGTTTTCATGAGAACGTACGTCTTCAGTTCTTCTGGCAGTACACGCGGGCGTGGAATTGCTGGACCTCACGGTAACTCCGTGTTTAACTACTGGGTGAGCTGCCAGACTGTTCCACGGCAGCCGCACTGTTTTATGTCTCACCAGCAGAGTGTGACAGTCCCGATTTCTCCGTATCCTTGCCGCCACTTGTTATTTGACTTTTTAACCATAGCTATCCTAGCAACGCGAAGTGATATCTCAGTGTGGTTTTTATTTGCATTCCCCTAATGACAATCATGTCCAACATCTTTTCATGGGCTTATTGGCCATTTGTACGCCTTTGGGAAAATATCTGTATCTATTCAAATCCTTTGACAATTTTTCGTTAGGTTATGTGTCTTTGTGCTTTTGAGCCATAGGAGTTCTTTATATTATTCAAGTCATTTATCAGATACCCAATTTTCACATATTTTCTCTCATTCTGTGTGTGTGGAGGGTCATTCCATGTTAACGGAGAAACAAAATTTTTGTTGAGTTTCTTATGCAAGTTTTTGCATTAAAGTTGTTTTTTAAGTTGATTTCAGTATATCCATTTAATAAAAATCACTTTCTTTATCCGCTGACTCAAGATAATTAGGAGGTTGTTTATTTTTATTCATAAAAATAGATTTTGGCTATCATTCTTGAATGGCTGTTGTTATAGCGTTACTTAAACATGGACTTTTCTAATTAGGTGAATGGGAGACTTACTTGGGATTCACATTATTTTGTGAAGCAAATTATTTCTCCTGACAATAAACTCATTACATGGGAATAAAGACAACTTGTTAAAGCAAGCTGTTACATTGTTAGATTCTAAAGAAACAGGGTAATGCAAAGAAAATTATTTTTTTGTGACAGCAAAGTGATAGCTCAGGTCAGGTTTATTGGATGAGTAAACTTAGAGATCAGCTCAGTATCTTGTACAGCTCACTGGGGTTTCGTTGAACAAAATTACCAGAGCGTGGGCTGCAGGGAGAAAGGAGGACAGATAACAACAGGGTTTGGCTTAGAGCAAGAGAAAAAATGTTACCTAACATTAGTGTTGGTCTGAGGCATTTATTCTATGGCATTACCTCAAAGCCAGGTAACCCAATTTAAAATGTTACCTCCACCACTGCTGACATCATAATTTAAAGTTTTTCTGTTTAATAGTACTGAGTTTGGAATGGTGGAAGTATTTTATGATTAAATATCCTTTTTGATCAGTTTTTTAAAGTATATTAATATACAGGTTGGCATGTATCTCTTCTAGAAACCCTCAGGATCTTGATAAAAGACTTATAAGTTCATTGTGATAATCATCACAAAATTTGACATATGCTCCTCTGAAAGATGGCTCTGGTGCCTACATGGTAATATTCTTCTTTATAAAATTAATAGGTTAATAGTGTTCTACAAGTGTTGGGGATAGGGTGCTAATCTCATTACAAAATGCATTTTCTTTTCTACATCAGTCTTGAGAAGTTTAGGGGCTTGTGTGTAAAAAGAGCTTCCGTGTGTACAAAGCAATCGCTTCTGTTGTCTTTTAAACTCGTAACCATCCTGGGAACGTCTGTACTGAGCTTTCAGATGAAGAAATCAGCTCAAGAATGTTGCAACTCATCTGAGATCACAAAAATAGCAAGTAGAGTAGGTAACAGTCAAATCGAGTGATTGTTTCCACAGATGTTCCTTCTCTAATTACTAAGGTAAAAATTAAATAACAGAGAAAGCTACAAAGCAGGAAAGAGGACCTACCTGTCTGATTTTTTTTCTCATATATGAGCCATGAACATCTTTGCATGTCAATATATAGCCCTCATTCCTTTAACGAAATATACTGAATATAATTGTTCTCTATTGAATGTAATTCGTCGCATGAAATTATTATTTGCAGCAATTCCTTTATGACAGATGTGTAAACACATAGAGGTTATTTCTAAGTTCAGCTGTTGAAAACAGTCCTGCTAGGACTTGCCTGAGTATGCAGGGAATAATTTCCACACTTGTTGGAATAAAAGTTCTAGAGAGAATTGTTGGATGAAAAATTACTGCAAAATTGTACATATCTACTCACAGATCTGCCAGAATTAAACACCTGAATGTCTATTTCCACTATGAATGCAATACTGTTTTGTTAAACTTTGCCCTTCTGACAGCCAGAAATTATTTATATTTGTTACTGTATAGAGATTTTTTTAAGGTCTTTTCATAGGCTTGTTGGGCATTTAATGATTCTCACTTTTTTTTTCTTTACTTAAAACAATTTTAGTTCCCTTAGAGTAATACAGTTTACTCCTTCTTTAATTGTGTTTCATCTTTGTTTTTTTTCCCCTTATATTTTAATAACTCTCGGTACAGTGAGCGTATTAACTCCATGCCCGGCATGCTGGTCGCATTAGTTCCAGCCTTGTGTTTGCCTGTTTTGCTGTTCATGGGACTCTTCCACTCCTGATGTTTTTGTTTGTGTTTCTTCCAGAGCTACGCCCCTTCCCTTCCACCTCAGCCTGGTCTCGCTTTACAAATATCTCAGGTGTGACTTACCTTGCCTTTCCAGCTTGAATTTTCCAAAGTCTTTTCCATGTATGTCCCCTTGAAAAGTAAACCCTCCTCTTTCGAGTCCAGAGGATACCTGATACGTAGCAAAGGAAAGAGAGAAAGAAAAAGAACAGGCAGGACTTAATAGTGACGTCTTCTTTTATCATAATACAACTGCCCTGTCTCGGACTTAGATACCACAGGTTAAATAGTTTATTTTTGGGGCTCTCTTTAGTGACACATTTTTGGTTAAAAATCGGAAATCCATCCAGACTTATATAAATCCTCTGCTAACTTATAGAAATGCTTACTCTTTCATTTTGACCTCAGTCATTTTCAGATGTTATCTCACCTTCCTGAGGGGGACAGACGTGTGAGTTGGTAAATAACCTACATTACATAAAACCCACTTCCTGTCACAGCTGTTGGCCTGTGTACGTCATGTGAGGCTGCACACCCTCAAGTCAGTGAATTAGAACTCACACCAACGGTTAACTTGCAAACAAGGATTTTTAGGGGAACATCGTAAATCTCTGTATATCTGGGAGTGACTTTTTTCAAAACTCCAAACGGTTGCCCAGTGCTCTTGCAGAATTTTGGGTTGCACCACTCTTAGGATGGAGTGTGGTGTTGACAGCACAGAGCCTGGATTTAGGGTCTTGTTTTGTTCTCGACAGGAACAACAGTTGGCCAATTCCTTTCTCATTTCAGAGCCCTGGTTCCTTCTGTTATGACACGAAGGGGCAAAACGGCCCTGCTGGCCGGAGGGGACAGCTGAGCCCTCTGCGCAGACAGAGACGGTTAGAAAGCCCGTCGCGAACCCCACACGGCTACTTACGTAACCATCCAGCCCCCAGTTGTCGTTCTCGAACTTGCTCACGAAGATGTCTACTGTGCCTTTACTCTGAAAAGCTTTCAGGAGTAAGTGGGCCTCCTCCTTCTTGTAAACTCCTGCAAACAGACCAGCCGGTCAGCCCTACCTTGCAGGGATCCACAGTGTTAATAATTCAGCCATTTGATCCACGGTACGGAGACGATTGTATTGCAGGCAACAGAAAACTCATGCAGAAATATCATTTATATTTGTAAACTGTAGCCTCAGCACCTCGTTTTCCCCTGAAAAGTCACTTCTTGCTAAATCCTTGTTGATCCTGAGTGGCTACAATACACTTCGCTAACTTCAACATCTTTATCCCACGGAAAGAATAAAAGCAATATGTATTCAAGTCTGCTAACTGAAAAAATTCAGATTTTTTTTATCCACATTATATTCACTTCTGAGGACAGGAGTGTGTAGAAAAAAGAGACCAAAACCATAGCCCCCAATACAGCTACTTCTAATCTGATGTGCACCCATCTAGCCCCTGACTTCATGAAGACAAATATTACCGAATTCACTTGAGTAAGATTAAGGAAGTCACATATTTTAAAAGTTTCTTAGTTAATTTTGACACATGACTTAAGTAGCTGGTCTAAATCATTTGTAGGTTCGCAGGTGCTCGGTGTAAGGAAACACTCAGGCCTGAGACCGTGAGTCCACACAGACACACCTGGAAAACACCTATGAGCAGGAGTGAGTCTGCCTTTTGTAATCCAGGGCAAATGCACCGTTTTTACATGTGTTCGTGTCCGAGGAAGCGGGAACGAGGAATGTGCAGGGGCGGGGCCTTAACCTGCTACCACACTCCTAAAGGTCAGTCACGGGGCCGTCTGTTGATTAGTGAGACAGGGTGACTTGCGGGGGCTTCTTGGTGACCAGAACCAGAGCTGTGACTTGTGGATAACTGAGGGAGCATCTCAAGCCTTTCAGAGTCAGTCTACTGACAACGATACATAGTCATAAGTAGCCAAGTAATTCTTTTTTCAATTACGCTGCATGCAGGCATCAGGGGGATACTGTGCTTCTCGGTTAGGAGCGTGGGCTCAGGATTCTGACTGCTGAGTTCAAACCCTGCCTCTGCCAACTACTTACCAGGGAACCGTAGGAAAGTTACGTGATTTTCCTGGGTCGGTGTATCTCCCTTTCTATCAAAATCAGTAAAAACAATGTATATGATAAGAGTACCTACATCATAGGAATAATGTAAGAATGATAAATATATGTAAAGTGCTTAAAATAGTGTCTGCCATATAAATCAGAGCTGTCATTGTATTAATTGTGGCATAACAAAAAAAGTAACTCATGAGGAACACGAGTTAAGAAAAAGGATATCAAAAGAATAACATTTGGAGATGTGCACATCTGGATGTGAATCTCAGATCCTGGACTTAGTATGTTCTATGCATCATCTTTTCTGTCCTGGTTTTGTCATCTTTAAAATGAGAAAATAACATCAACCTGCCCTGGTTACGGAGCAGCCCCAATACGATGTCATATGTGCAAAGCCAACGTGACCTTCATAAGTACGTGAGAGACGTGAGATCGCCCCTTTTTGGTAAGATATGGTCATGTCTGCTCACGCCCACTGCCGAGTGAATTGCCCGGGCCCACCTGTCAACTTCAGCTCCGCCGGAGAGGCTTCGGTGAAGGTGGCGTTCACCTTGCTGCTCGTCGCGTTGAACCAGTCGACGGTGAGAGTGGCGGGCTGTCTTTTCCCCAAATATTCGTAATATCCCTTCCACACCGAGTTGATGAAAAACACATCTGAAGGAACTGCAGGAATGGGGAAACACGTATGTCGGCGCACACGCAAACATCGAGTCTGGGCATTTTTAAGCACAGAAGGCACAATCGTTCAGTGAGAGATCACAGACGATGACAAGGATGAAGGCAAAGGTAACCTAGCGCACCCGTCCTCTCACGGCAGGTGCACGAGTCGAGAGACACCAGGAGGGGCACCACTGCAGTGTGCAGGCAGACATCTGTTTCCTTGTTGGAAGGTATTCTAGAAGCCAAAGCTACCTGTGCTAACAGACGTGCGAGGCCAGTGGGGCATGGCGAATCGGTACTACGGACGGTAGGTTGGTTTTTATTGTGCTTAGTAAAATGCAACAGTAGACTCTTGGAAAGACCGAGAAGGCTCAGCATGCCTGACGTGCACCGTTTGTCGGGAACGCCCTGCCCTCAAAACGCTTGCATTTCTGAGAGCCACTTCGACTGGATATAACCAGCGTATGAAGATGACAGTCTTTCCTTTCTCGAGGTTTTACTTTGTCAGTGGAGCCAATCTTTCTCTCACTCACGCTCTCCTTATACACAATATTCCAGTATTACTAAGAAGGGTGGATTCAATAATCTCAAATACCTCTTTTATATTTAAGACTTTTAAATTCAGCAATAAAAGGCATAAAGTCTTCTTAAAACATAAAATTAATCTGGGACAGGAAACCTTGCAAGGATTATTTAGATATTTTCTCTTGTTTTCACTGCTTACGAAAAAAATAAACTTATTTTTCACGTCTCTGTTAGATGTGTATAAAATCCTGCCATTTTCACAATATTAATAAAAATGAATAGTATTACATTGTATAAATCTACATCAACGAGTCCACTAAGTTTCTCTTTGCTTTTTTGCCCTATGATGTGCCTAAGTTATTTAATGAGACAAGATCCACTGTAAGTAGAATCGGTCTGAACACATTGTGTGAGTTTTTAGGTAGAAATAAAGGTTAATTTCTCCCTAAATGCATTTTTTTTAGCAAATCCACTTAAAGTCACAAATGAACACAGAAGTCTATTGTGCCTGTGTTCATGATTCTCCTTTCAGCCCAGTTGGACATTGTCTTTCCTTCCTAAGCAGGCCGAGCCTACGAAACTCAGCCTGGCAACAGAATAGTTAAAGAACAGAATGCAGCAGCTTCCTGTGGGTTTGAATAGATGCTCCTTCCTAATAATAACAATAAAGTAATTTAAAACTGACATACCAAGTACCTATCATTTGCTTATAAATAACTGACATTAAACATTTCTACTTATCCATCAGTAGCATTACAGAGACCCTGTTGTAATTGGCACCCCCCAAATGACTTCATCTTCCTTTACTAAAATTAATAGTCTTTAAAATAATACTAAGATTGCTTTCCCTAATTAGAACGTATATACTAATCTGAAGATATTAATGTGCCTGTTCATGCCATTCACTGAAGTTTCCTGCCTGGGCAGAATAGGGTATAATTAGTATCTTAGAAGTGGCTTCTGTGTATCCAAATGTGACCATCAGTCATGTGGTAGAAATAGTCTTTTGGGTGCTTATCGTTTCCCTTGTCGGGATGGCGTGTAGCACAATGCAAGAACCAAGTAGCTGAGCTGTGCTAGAACGTACCATCTCACTAAAGAACTGATTTGATTAGCATTTCCCTTCAGAGAAAGGGAGAAAAGGTATATTGATGATAACATTTGCACCTACTACAAGAGAATGTATACGTTTCAATATCTTGAATACAAAAAAGCAAATAAAAAACAGAACAAATACACAACGATAACAAAAAGAGATTGTTTCTTTCCCTTGAAGAAAGTGTTGCCTGAAGAGTATCGACTTCTGTACTTGATTTGTAACTAACATTTAAATAAAATAGTCCAGAAAGATTTTAAAAGTATGTTTCATTCTTCATGGTGTAAATTGGAGAAATTCCTTTAATCACGTTGGTATATTTTATCTAGTCTAAGGGTTAAACGTGTAACACAGAATTCTGAGTTAACAGCACTCTCTGCAAATGCTGTTTGCACATTTGTTCTAAAATAGTCCTTTATGTCCAAGAAACTAGTGTTAACACCTGAATAAAGAAAATACTAGTCAAATGACCTTATATATTTATAAAGGTTTTCTATTTCTGATAAAACGACAGCAAAAAACACCCAATTTGACTTAAATGAATATAATTTGAGGACACATTTTGCTATTTAAATAGTATCTAAATTTGTGACACAGACAGAATATGCCAGATGATTTCAGGTGACAAAAACTTTTCTCAGAGTGGGATTGCGTCTTTCCGGTTTGCTACAGAATGCATTTAGCAAGGCACCACACACAACGACAAAAAACTATACTTCATGTTTTAGGAGGCAGAGGATGCCTGGATTACGGAGATACGTGGAAAAAAAATGGGGCTCCACATTTGAACTATTCCAATTAACAACATAAGCTGTCAAAACGCCTCATTTACAAGAGCTTCTTCACTTGGAGGAAAGGATCGCAACCCTCTTTATAAGGCTCTCCATTATACCACACGGCACGATCAATTTTTTATGTCCACTTCTGCCTACAAAATGCCTGAGGCACCTTTTAACAAAATTGTGTGATAACACCCAAGGTTTTCTTTGCAAGTGAAGCAGTGTTATTTCATTAACAAACCACTGTTGTGAAAGAAATAGGAATCTACGTAGGCTTGGTGTTTTAAATAACTGAAACATAACGTTGTCATGGATTCAGAAATTTAAATGTTAAAGATTGTTTCACTGTACAAAGTATAGTAGAGAACAAATCACTTTATTTGATTGAAATCTGTAACTGTTCTGGTATACAAACCTGGAGTTTTAGTAACTGTTTCATTAACTTCTCTCACTCCTTTACCTACAAGTAAAAAGACAAATTATCATTTTCAAAAACATTTATTTTTTTTGAATAAGTTTGAAAAAATGTCAAATTGAAGCAATTTTCCTTTCTTTCTCCAGATTGTTTAAATGTACAAAATACGGATACCTTATACACCTACATTTTAAACCCACGTGTTTACAGCATGATATTCTTTGTGTCTGCAGGAAGGCTGAGTTTAACGATGAAAACCCAGTGCACGCCTGTCTAATGTGTGTTTCCATGTAAAGTGCTACAACAGAGAGCCTTGCAAACGAGGGTGGCTTGTATCAGCTTTCTGACATCCTCTTGGGGATATCCTGACCTAAACTGAGAGGTCATATCCAAAATAACTAACATGTCATAATCCTTCTTAATTTTCCAATCCCCCACCCAAATCAATGAATTTATAAATTACTATTGAAGGACATCAAATTGTTTCCTTTGCAGAATGTTTAATTTGATCTATCAGGTTAGATTTAACTCATAATATTCTAGTTTTTATAGTTATGTATTAAACTACAAATTGTCATTTTTAAAGTTTGCATTCTTCTGTTTCTGGCAAGGAAGGGCAAGGGAAACAAATGTCTCTTAAAAATTCCTAATTTAAGAATTATAAACAAGCCCCAGGAAACTAAAATTAAAGCCACTGACCTGATCACACGCTACGATTTTTGTTATTGCTGTTCAGTACTCAGTGCATACATAAATTATGTTTGTTGGGAACCTGCAGATTTAGCTACTATCAATCTGAGCCAGATGTATTACTCTCACTTGTAAAGACACAAATTTGTGATTCATTAATGCATCACTTCATGTTAATAGCTTTTGTGATTTTAAAACGTAGAACCAATGTCAAGGACACATACATTTATAGTCTGCCACAAATATCCTGTGATCTTCATAATTACACAGAAAGTTCAATTTATATTTTTCTAGGTACTTGGTGATATTTATCCATTTCCATCTTTAAGAAATATATTTTGTGAAAACATATTGTGTATTGTTTTCCTTTTAACTCAGGATGCTTTTCTTTAACCAACTAGCTTTTCTCTTTGGCTTAAAATGAAATCAGCAAGTAGTAAAGTCTATGTATCTGCTTAGCTACGCCACCACGGTATCCAACACCTACGAAACGCACATCTGCGCACACACAGCTCACGCACGGCAAGCACGGTGGAAGCGGGGAGATGGCGCTGTTAGCATCATGCTGTTGCTTATGAACCTGAAACCTGGAAGCTGGCCTGACGGGCAGTCGAAGCCCTTCCTCGCTCCTTAGGGACGTGCTTCCACTCCGTGATCGATGACTTACTTTTACAAACAGGCGACTTCCCCGTCCATTTCATGTCTGCTTTACACGTCCTGTGCTCAGATCCGCCTGCGAGGAAGAAGCCTGGGTGGCAGGTGTACACTAAGGTGTAGCCAAACGTAGGAAGGTCGATGGCTCTCACGTCCGCGTGTGCTGGGGTTTCTGGCTGCCTGCAGGCATGAGCTGAAACAGTATTCATTCCATTAGGAAATGGTAAAACTCTGATCATTGTAAAGTTAGCTTACGTGTCTAAGGAAATAAATAGAGCAGAATGGGCTCCCGTTCCATCCAGGATAATAAAAATTATGAAATAAAAAAAAATTTTTAAAAAAAGAAATAAATAGAGCAAAAGATTTTGGAAATGGTTTTTATATGTAGTTATGTGTAAAGATTTAGAGATCAAAGCTTTGAAATAAACAGAACACTTCTGATATACTACAAAGATTATTTTTAAAAATAAATAATACTTCATAAATCCTTAAAAGGGCAATTTCATACATTAAACACATACAGACTGGCACATACTCAGAAATACGTCTTGATTTCTTTTTTCTGGAGGCATCTAGCAAATTTATTATTTACTTAATTAATCTGGGTAAAAATTTGAAGTGTATCTCAAAACAATTAAAATATTATAGATTCCTATTTCCTTTAAAATATAATTTAGGAGTAAATGAGATTGTAACGTGTATTCTATGTCTCAAATAACTTTGTAAAGTTTGCATATGTCTCAAGTAATGGTATTGGCAGATTATTATAAAATGAGTTTACCATTTTAGGATTGTGAATGCAATTGCTTTAAGTATTGTCATGATTTGACAATTTAGTAACCTTTCGAACTTTCAACATAATGGAGACTTGATATTATCAAGCTCCATATTATATATGTATATGTATATGTCCACACATGCATATGTTAATATATATGTGTATGCATACATATATGAGGGTATATATCATTTACATATAATTTAAGTAGTGGTTCAGAGTAGACAAGGTAGCTTTGAAATAAATACACATAATAATGATCAATAATTATACAAGAACCCCTATCAAATAATTTTTATACCATCTACTACTAATGTTCTTATGTTCAACACAGCAAGGTAAGAGTAAGATGCTATATTTCACTGAATTCATAGCAGCTGAAATGAATGATTGACTCACTAATCATTCATATAACATTTTTTCTAATTCTCATAGCTAAGTCACAAAATAAAATTTGATGCTTAAGCAAATATTTGAATGATCAACTCATACATATTTCAACTATATAGCAAGAATACCATTTTAAACATTTCTACTTATATCCTGACATGTGCATGACCCGGTTCACCCCCTTTTTAATAATCTGGTATAAACCCCCAGAGGGCTTGGAAAACTACAGACTGGTGTCCCCCTGACGCCGAGTCTGTGATTCATAGGCTTGGAGTGCAGACTGAGAACTGGCCTCGCCACTCGACCCCCAGGAGTTGCCGCTATGCTGCTGGTTCTGGGCAACCACACTCTGAGCAACACTCAAAGTTTAGGACTAGGGAGGGGACTAAAACCAAACAAAAACAGAACAGTTTCTCATTATTTCCCTTGAAGGTAAACACTTCTGAGACATCCGATGACAAATAGGTCGCCACTGATTGTGGTGGAAGAAATCACACTTACGTATACACTCGGTTTGTATCCCACTCCACGTCAAATTTGCAAGGCAAGTTCGGGTCGTGGAACCTTGGATATGGTAACCTTTTCTGCACCTGAAAAACACCGTGCTTCCAACCTAGAAAGGAAATCCAACACTTGTTTCAGAGGCAAAAGGAACATAGTCAGTATAAATTACTGATGCCAGCGCAAAAGTATACTAATAATTGTTTACTTTAATCTCAAGCCATTGTTTGAATTAACGTGTACATTCTTACTTCAAGTTAAAGTGTTACACGCAATGCAGATTGCTCAATGGATAATGTAATACCTTGGGATCACAGTGAATTGTGAAAATTTAGGAGGCTATTTATTTGGGTAAAGAAAGTATGCTTTTTCTCTTTAATTTTACAGTTCTCTCTCTTTAGTTTATAATAACTATTATCCTTTTCTAATTCTTTTTCTGCTGCTTACATTTTAAATCATGGGTATTTATTAGAAAATTACTTTGTTAACACTCTTAGGGGAATTGCCTGTGTATTTATATCCCTATTTTCCTAACTGAACTGGAAGAGCCTTGAAGGGCTCTGTGTCATTTAAATTGTCAATAAATCTTGCTGTTGGGTACAATCTATTATTTGAGTTATTATAGCTTCATTTTGTCCTAAGGAGGGGGAAGTATTTATCCATCCCTAGTAGCGCCTTATGATCTTATGATAGATGATAGGAATATGTTGCTATATACAGTTGCCACAAAATTTTATTTACCGTAAGTTGTGCACAGGCAAGTTAAGAATTGCTAAAAGCAATAGTGATCAATGGTGATCAAACTTTTCTTTTTTTAGGGAGTTAGTGAAAACAATACCCACATACGGTGTTTTACAATATTCCTTGATATTTGATATTAAATATTTATATGCCAGCAGACATTTGCCTGGAGTTTAAGGCCATATTTGAGACCCAATATAAAATGCCCTAGATTTAATGTATCAGTGCCCTGTGAGAATTTCCTCTGTGGGATGCAAGAGCGCTTTTAGGAAACAGCCAATGCATGTCAGAGCCAGTAAAATGGGAATATTTTACTGCAGATGAGAGATGGGGGGGAAATGGCTGAGGAAAAAGGTCTTTTATTCTAAATCAATGGTATCTCTATCTTGAAAATAGTATATATATTTAACTTCGGTTTTCAAAGTCATATAATCAGAGAGACACGAAGTTACTTGAGTAATTAAGATGGTTTAATCATTTTATTTCAAGCTTCATTACCTTCCATTTTTAGATATTTCTCCAATATCAACTGAAATGTTCATTTTATTAGAAGTCAAATGAACACTCCAAAGAAATATTTAGTATGACAGTAATTCACAGAGCTTTCAGAGATCATACGGAGAACCGATTTCACAAGGAAACCTAGACTAAGGGACTTTGATACCTTTTCTTCTTCTGTTTATTTCCCCAGAATTTAATGTTATTTACTGATTATATTGAGTTCCTAAATGAAGTCTTTTACAGTAGCTATGCGGAGACAAGTTACCCCAATCATAGAACTACCACGTAAGTGTAACAGACAAGTAAGAGAAGGATGCATGCTCTCATGCAGAAATTAATACCGCAATTGTTACTGTAGTATAAAAATATAAATGGATTTATGGATTTTGGCAGTTAAAAACACATACAGATATCTTCTTTAAATGAATTTTATTTAGGCAAATACAGTGAGAATAAGATATAGTATATAAAACCTACATATATATTAATATTTAAGTATCTATTATATTTTATATTTCTAGAAAAGCATAGTAAAATAAAAATGGCATACCTCATATCCTCTAGAGCTATTTTGTATTCCAAAGTGCGGGGTGCCAGGGTCTGGGCAGGTATTATGTGCAGGATCTGAAATTCACAATTAAAAAGGAAAGACCAGATATGGTTATTACAGAAATTCTATCATTTTTTTTACTAAAGGGTCTTACAAAATTGATAAAATTTTGTTTCAACAAATGTGCAAGATGTTTTTAATGAGTTAAAAATTAAATTGCAATTTTTATCTTCTCTTCCAGACATTTCCTTTAGATGTTACTTTTTAGAGTTTTATCAGACTTTAAATAGTCCCGTATATTCTTTTCTATGTAAGAATAGGTACTTTCTTTTCCATTCTCTGGTTTAATTTTCTCTGCTGACACATATATATTTGGTCAACAGTGTGCTGTCTGCAATAACGATCTCTTTTGTTCTTTCGGTTTAGGAGGTGTCCATCAATGGCATCTTATTTGGTCATCCATGCCATCCTTCCAAATTTCTTGAATTAATTTTCCTCAAGACTTCAAAATGAGAACTACATTTAGTGCTTCAAAATTGAAGCATGTGAGAAGCCAACAGTGACATTTTCCAAAAATACAGAACTTGAGCAATCACGGAGCATTTCAACTTCCTTGTTTGCTGCTTTCCAGCTGCTAATAGAAGAAGAAAACAGATAACTTTGAACTTTGTTTCTAGAGCAACTAACCTACAGGGGGAAGAAAGATACTTTTAATCCAGAGACAGGTACCGTGTAGCAGTAGCTCGCGTCAGATGGCAGTATGTATCTGTTCCTATAAGCAGAAAAAGTATTTCTAATGCTGTCTCTATTTCTAAGTAGACATCAGTCAATTTCTTAGAAAATAATCGAAAGTGACCATTAACATTTCACTATGAATTTGTAGAACACCCACTCTTCTGCTCCATAAAGCTCTGGGAACAAAATTAACCCAATGGTAAAACTCAAGTCTGCGGGAATAAGAAAGCAGCGAGGCTGGCTCTTGGGTGACGGCATCTCAGAGGACATTAATAGTTGCGTTTTCTACCCAAACAGCACAGCTTTTAGTTGAGATGGACACAAGAGAGCCACTGAGGGAAGAGAGCAAAGTGTAGCAGCTGCTTTAGCAGACGTCTGATGTGAACTCCAAATTCAGTTTGCGCACTTTAAAAGACGCTGCACATCAGTTTAGCTGACTAGTGCTTACTCAAAGGATATTACCTTGCACAGAAAATTATGCATAAGAACATTATCTACGTAACCACAAATGACCCAGTTTTGGAACGGACTGTCCTCCTCTCCAAGTATCCCCGAATACTCTGGGTCTGCCTGAGGATTCTCACCGATGCAGGTGGGTTGTACACCACTCCACGAGCCATCCGCCTGGCAGATCCTTCTCGACGACCCTACAAGTATGAATGGGGGTTTGCACTGGAAGAAGACTTCAGACTTGTAGGTGAAACTTTTCCCGCTAAGCCGCCCCTCCGCGGGGGTGCCGGGGTCTCCGCAGAACACAGCTGTGGAAAACAACAGGAGGACGTCAGCTCTAGGAGTCCCTGAACGAGGTTCGCCCACTGAACTCGTTTCACCGGTTTCCCTTAACTCATTCGGCTTATCTAACCAGCACAGGAGCGGAAGGAAAGAACCCGCCCTTGGGCAACGCATGCAGTCCCAAGTTCGAGTTTTTACGTATGGTGATGGGGCTACAACCAGACATCACGGCATCCCTGGCGCGTGCCATGATTTTGGTCACTGTTGCCTGTGAAGGGCAGAACAGGCGCGGGTGTGGAACTCACGCAGACACTGGGGGACCTCCCCTCGCCACACGCCGTGGCCTTCGCAGGACAGGATGGCCGAGTGGGAGAGCTGGTAGCCGTCCACGCAGCTGTAGCTTACGCTGGCGCCCCAGTGGAAGTCCGTCCCCTCCACTCTGCCGTTCTGCACTTGAGGAGGCTGAGCGCACAGGACCGCTGTTTGCAGAGAACAAACAACATTGAACATTCCAGAGCTTCCGCCGCCCCCGTGATGTTCAAACGGTTCGCGTTTTAATTTTACCTGAATTACAAATGACATCTCCATAGGGTTATTTTTTTTAATATAAAAGAATTACTAGGGAAGACAGTATCAAAATAATAAAAAAACGCTTCAACATTTCTTCATTAATTCGGATCACGTATGTAAAAGCAAAGTCAAGTAAAAACACATCACATGGCAAAAGAAAACAGGATTGAACTTGACACTCTCAATATATACAAGGCCAACTAAAGAAGAAATATTCTTATTTAATTTGTGTCTTTTTATGATGGTTACTGAGGACAATTCAAATGAAGGCTTGGCCATATGACATGAGTTTATATATACAGATGGTAGGAATTTCTCCTGCCATCTGTATTTTTATTTTAAAACAGTTTATGATTTCCAAAAGACAGAGTCTTTCCATTTATTTGCTGAATATTTTTGCAATGCTTGCGTGGTTAAAGGCAGTTCTGGAAAATACCACTTCCGAGTGTTTCATGGCAGCCCCGGAGCCCGACGTCTGTTTTATTGGTGCGAGAAGCAAGAACGTGGTTTCTGGGGAGGGGGTATCGTTGGCGCTGGCCCCACGGGTCCACCTTCCCCACTCCAGAGATTACACTAAGACGCACAACAGTGGGGGGAAATCCACAACACACTCTAAACTCTTCTTTTCTGAAGGTCCAAGAGCTTCCTGGGCTTTTGAAATTAGTGGAAGTTTCCAAATAACCCTGTCGGCCACAGAAGGGGCAGAACAGACTTGCCTACGTCTTAGCGTGTTCAGGTTCTCCCTTCTCACATGACATGCTGACACACACAGATTACACATGCACACCCGGAGCTGGACACGGGTCTTTCTCTGGCCACGCCACCTGTTCATTCATTCAACAAATAGTTCCTGCGGCTCCAGCGAAGTTCGTGGAGCGTGTGCCCTAGACCAAGGGAACATCAGGGCACAGACCCAGGGACACAGTCATGAGACAAAGGGTTCCCCAGAGCATGACGAGGTGAACGCCAGGAGATAAGTTGAGAGAGAGAGAGAGAGAGAGAGAGGGAGGGAGGGAGGGGCCCAGTCTCACAGGGCCTTGCTGGCCATGGCATCATGGTGAATCCAATGGGTGCTGAAGAATAAAGACCTACAAGGGCATCCATGAAGTCGCAGTGGCCAGATCACTTTACTGGCAATTTCCATCAGGAGCATTTGACTAGGACACTCCCAACATCACTTTGTGAGTTTCCTTAAGCATTTATTTAGTGCCCATTAGGTAACACGCATAGTGTTAATAGAAAGAACAGAAGATGATGAGATCCTTCGACTCTACCGGGAGAGAAAGGAGGATGGTCCCAGCACACGGCCACATGGGAGGGAGGGGAGGCGACATTTTCGAGCATCTGGGTTTCACGTAAACCTCGCAACAAACTGTCTAACAAACTGTCACTCTATATAACCCCTAGAAAGGTTACATAAATGCTTACAGAATAAAATCAAATATAACTCAGAAAACACTTGTACATATCAGTAAAAACAACAACAACAACAAAAAAGCAAGGACACAAACCTTTGCAGACGGGTTTGCTGTGGTTCCAGGTACTGTCTTTGGTACAACGCAGAGTGGCTGCCGCGGCCGGCTCCATGAGGTAGCCGGGGTCACACTGATAGCTCACCGTCTTGTTGAAGGTGAAATCAGTCCCAAACTGGATGCCGTTTGCCAGGGTACCCGGATCTCCACAACTGATAACTAACAAGCAGGTTAACAAGAAAGAACAAGAGACACACAGTTACCATGAAACGAATTAATCACGGCCTCTATTCCAGGTGACTCTCGGCGAAGCTGTTACTCAGAGTTACTCTCTTTGAGCTCCTATTCAAGGTGATTAGGCGGTGAATTACTGAAGCAACACTATCTTCTATTTGATGATTATACTGACACGCTGCCAGGAGGCTGTGTGTTTGGAATCACTTATCTCAGTCCTACTGGAGGCTGCCGCGCAGTGCCGGCTTCCATCCCCGACTAGTTGCTGATCAGCCTGGTGCGTAATCAGAGAGACAGAGGCTGCCGCCAGAGAACCACACACCTTTCTTAATTCCCTGCAGACTAAAGGGTCTACAGACAGAGAAAGCCTGGATCTATCTGGACTTCAGTTTTACAATGTCCAAGCCAACGGGCCTTTTAAAGTAGCTTCAACCATATAAATAAGAAAATGGAGAAAAATCGTAAAGTGCTTAAGAAATAGAGTCATAATATCGAACATATTTTCCTTTTCATTTTCTATGAGTTTGAAAAAGTCAATAAAACACCTTAAAGGCACTCTTTTTTTTTTTTTTTTTTCCCTCAGTGGAGTGGATTTGACAGCAACGTCCCTGAGTCTGCCTGAGGATTGTTACTCACTGGTGCAGTCAGGAGCTGTGCCGGTCCAGGTCCCGTTGGCCGTGCAGTGCCGCGTCATGAGCCCTGAGGTCCTGTAGCCCTCCCAGCAGGCATAGATGACAGAGCTGGAGAACAGGACACCGTCGCTGCTGACGATCATGCCGTTGGTGGGGGTCCCGGGATTGCCGCAGGACACGGCTGTTAGGGAAACAGAACAACAGCACACAGAGCGAGTGACCCACGATGACAGACACAGCCACCCAAAGGTTACTGGTTTCATAGACTATTCATTCATTACAAAGCCACAGTGTACAATCCTATGGAAGAGCTTTAATGTGTGTTTTGCTATAAGTTGTGTTTAATTTTATTGATTAGCTGCATAAAAATTGCATTGTCAGATTGGCCTTTCTACAGTATGTTCCTTCCAGACACATTAAAACATGAGCTAAAGCACTGAAAATTCGAAGCCCTGATACTTTGGTATTGAACATTTTTAATACCAAGATAGAATTGTTGTGATTTTCTTTTATTTTTATTTATTCAGGAATTATGGGGGTACAGACATTTTGGTTACATGTAATGCATTTGCCCCACTCGAGCCAGGGCTACAAGTGCGTCCCTCCCCCATACAGTGCGTTCCGCTTTCATTAGTTGAGGGTTTACCCCTCCATGCCCCCGACTGGTGCCCAGTATTACTACCATGCGAGCACCTTAGTGTTGGTCAGTTAGTACCAGTTTGATGGCGAGTACATGTGGTGCTTGGTTTTCCATCCATGTGATACCTCGCTTCGAAGGATGGGCTCAGTCTCTATGCAGGATAATACAAGAGGTGCTAGATCACCATTATTTTTTGTAGTTGAGTAGTATTCCATGTTGTACATATACCACATTTTATTAATTCACTCATGTATTGATGGGCATTTGGGTTGTTTCCACATCTTTGCAATTGTGAATTGTGCTGCTATAAACATTTGAGTGCGGATGTCGTTATTATAGGATGTCTTTTGTTCCGTTGGGTAGATGCCTAGTAGTGGGATTACTGGATCAAATGGTAGTTCTATTTTTAGCTCTTTGCAGTATCTCCAAATTACTTTCCACAGGTGTTGTACTAGTTTGCAGTCCCACCAGCAGTGTAAGAGTGTTTCAATCTCTCCACATCCACGCCAGCATTTGTTGTTTTGGGATTTTTTGATAGACGCCATTCTCACTGGGGTTAGGTGATATCTCATTGTGGTTTTAATTTGCATTTCCGTAATGATTAGAGATGTTGAGCACTTTTTCATGTTTGTTGGCCATTAGTCTGTCTTCTTTCGAAAAGTTTCTGTTCATGTCCTTCGCCCATTTATTGATGGGGTTGTTTGATTTTTTTCTTGTTCATTTTCTTAAGTTCTATATAGATTCTTGTTATCAGCCCTTTATCAGATGTGTAGAAAGCAAATGTTTTCTCCCATTCTGTAGGTTGTTTGTTTGCTCTAATGACAGTTTCCTTGGCTGTGCAGAGCTTTTTAATTTGATCAGGTCCCGTCAGTTTATTTTCATTGCTGCTGCGATTGCTTTGGGGGTCTAACATTTAAAGTCGTATCAGTCTGAATCCTGACTCAGTTATTTTCTGAACTCTAAACAAATGACGTTCATGTCGGTTCCTCTTTGCCTGAGGCAGACGTTGCCCACACAGCACGATGCCGGCAAGGTGTCCGTGGCAATTTTTACTCCCATCATGGGAGCATCCCGCCATTCCCTACGATGCCCCTTTCAAGTCCTGAAAGCAAATATATTCACTGCAGAATATCTCACAGAGCACAGCCCTAGATTCCTTTGTCATCCTGTGCTCTGGACGAGGGCCGCCAATAGCTTGGAAATGACGTGCGAAGGAAACCGACTTCCAGGCTCGGAGATCTCCTCCGTCATTGGTGACTGGGCTGCTCCTGCTCGTTCACCTCCGGGATCCACAAAACACTGGCAAAACCTCACGCAGCTTGTTGTTGGGAGAAGAAGGGAAACCTCGTTTGTTACAAACTTTCAAAGTTTGAGGATCAGTGATACAGGGACCTTTGATATCTCCATGTACAGGATATCTCCATGTACCCAGTCATGATTTTTGATGATGCTCTTATAAATTTATTTTTGGGGGGGAGGTTTAATTGTACAAATAGTATAAGTTTATAGGATTTCTGTGGAATTTTGAGTCACGTGGCTTTAACTGTCAAGGTGGTCTTAAAGGCAGGAGCGGACTCACCCTCACACGCAGGCTGCAGCCCGGACCACGACCCGTTGAGCAGACAGGTGCGCTCTGCGGAGCCCCGCAGCTGGTAGCCCACCTCGCAGGAGAAGCGGAGCAGACTCTTCATCTTGAATTCATCCCCCAGCCGAGACCCATGTGCCGGGGTCCCCGGATCACCACAAAATCCAGGATTATTTCCTATTGAAAAGAAATACATATGCCAATGCACAAGTGTGTAAGACTTGTTTAAAACAGTTACTATGTTTAAAGGTTCTGCAAAGTTGTTTCAATATGTGTGTGACAAGAGTTATGGCTACACAGCGTTCTGGAAATCTTGGAAGAAAGATTTTCTTTGCTATGGCTCCCAACATGAAAGAATTTAACACATTGTGCCTGCATCGCTAGAATGAAAATAGCCTATTAAGACACCGTTTTGAGAAAGGCATGTGTTTGGAAGAAGGAAAACCCTGGCTGGTGAATTCAGCAGGTGCTCCTTGGAGGGTGAGTACAGACGGCAGAAGGGAAACAGGGTTAAGGTGTCCCAGCAATGAAAAAATTAGAGAGGTTTAACGCTTCGCTGTTATGTCCAGAGTAGCTGATTCACTGAATTTTATTTATGTAAGAAACATTCATGGGAGAGTTAAAATGATTGCTTTTTTCAAAGAGGGCCAATGGAATTACAGTTAGTGCAGGCGGGGAAATGTGGAGGGGCTGAGAGGACACGCAGGGAGCAAACGGGGGCCCTGAGCCGAGGCGAGCGAGCTTCCCCCCAACACGCGATCCAGAAACTCCCAGGTCTCCCACAGGAGAAGACGTAAGTGTTGGTGTCGGCCAATAGTGAAGGTGACAATGCTCATGGTCTATTACAGGAGTCTCCATCTTGCAGTGAGTTGTATAATTATTTCATTAGATATTACAATGTAATAATAATAAAAATAAAGCGCACCATAAATGTAATGCCCTTGAATGACCCCAAAACCATACCCCCACCCCTCTCCATGGAAAAATTGTCTTCCATGAAAACGGTCCCTGGTGCCAAAAAGGTTGGGGACCGCTGGGGCGTATTTGGCTGGAAATAAGATAATAAGAATCTCAAACAGGGGTATGAGTACAGCCTGTTTCCAGTCCTTGCTAACTGGGCAGCCCTCACCTGTGCAGTGGGGCAGGGCTCCGCTCCAGTGACTGTCTTCTTGGCAAACTCTGGTGCTGTTGCCCACAAGACTGTGACTCCCTTTGCACGAGTAGTGAACTGTGGCCCCAAACGTAAACTGTTCTCCAGTGAGGACGGCGTTGGCAGGAACCCCTGGGTGCCCACATGATATAGCTTAAGAAAAAAAATTAGAATAAATGAGTGCATCATTCCAGTTAAACCGCTTTGCACTGGTAGACACCTGTAGTAAGATCACCTACTACAGAAAAGCACCTAAATATGTTGGCAACCCCCTACAGTTTTTTACCGTAATTGGTGAGAAATGCCAGGATCCAGATGACACTCCCTGATGAATATTTGTTTATTAAAAGGCAAGAAAAGGTTCTGTCAATGAAGATTTTTTTTTTTTATCTTAAGGTAGCTTTGCTTAAGGTGAGAGCTTCCATAGAGGTACCTGTAGGTGTTCAAGGAGAAAGCCATCCTACTAAAATGTTTCCAGCTACCCTTAACTGTATTTCAAATGAGCAATATTAAAAGAAATTTGAGAAAGTAATGTGGGTCCGTCAAAATTACTTCCATTATTTCTTCAGTTAATTTGACAATCATGTACTTCACTCAGGGACTAAATTCTGCCAAATCTGTTTAATCTTCAGTCACATGTCTAGGAAGACCACTCTATCAAGTTTTCTTTGAATAGGGGCAATCTAAAATGTGTAAGTAAAATAATAATAGTAATAAATGATTAATTTCTTTCTCATATTATTCTATAAAATAGTATTTCCATTCATTTCCTTAAAATGATACCAAATTGGGTCCATAATCTATTTATAAATATCCCTCAAAGAGGCAAATTCTGGAATCCAGATTAATGTACTAATAGGATAGAGAAGATTCACCTCTTTTTTTCATGAAGTACAAATTAGGGTTAACAATTGACAAATTTTTGTACCATGTGCAAAAAACTAACTAGATTGAGGCTACCAATGAATTTTTCAAAGACAACTGATTTAATAACCCAAGGTAATCACATTTGGTAACTAGCAACCCCAAAGTCATATCAACCAGAGCGGTAGATTTAAAAGCCAGGAAGGCATCACCCACTCCGAGTCAAGTTCATCCCCACTGTCTGTCTTGCGTGGACATCCACTCATTGGAGAACCAGATGTTATCTACATAGAGTCCTAAACCAGAGCCAATTAGACCCGAAACAATGAAGTGTTGGATAAATGAGCATTTTTGGTTGAAATAAAAGAGGAAAAAGGGAACCTTCAGTGAAACAATATAGCAGGAAAAATAGAGATGGGTCCTCGCTGCTCTGGAGCTTATAAAAGCAAAGTGCTCCTCCGAGATCTCTGTGTCCCCATATCCACAGTCATTCCCACTGTTAATGACAACTAAGTGGGAACGGAGCCACCAAGGAAAATGAGAGTCAGTGAAGACCCAGTTCCTGGAGATGTGAAGCACATTAGCCTCATTACCAGAGATAATGGAAGTCTCACATAAGCCGGGAAGACTTAAAAGAAATGTTTGGGGAACGAAAAGACAAAACAAAGCTAATTTCTCTGAAAAATCCCCTCGCGTGAAGACATGGAAAACTATGACGCGGATGTAATTTAATGAAGATTGTAAGACATTTACAGATGCATTGTTTTGGCCACATAAGGCTGAGCATTTTTTTTTAATTTGAAAGTTATCATTCTCTTTCTTCATGGAAATTAACTGTATTGTTAAAGTTAAAATTTGAAACAAGTTTCTGTGTAAATCAGAAGAGGTATGAGGGAAATGTACTTGGAGGGAAAAATATTTACTCTAATAATTCATTCTCAAATTACTTCCCAATGCTGTAACTGAAAGAGGTAGGATGGATTAGCATGTACGTGTGTGTGTGTGTGTGTGTGTGTGTATGTGTGTGGACTCAATTCATAATGCTGTTGTCCTTTCCTGCTTTCTTTATGCACACAAAATGCACACTAAGAAGACAAGATTTTGGTTTTGTGGATTGCTTTGTTTCTGTCTGTTCTTAAAAAGGCCAAAGAGAGTTAACACCTCTTCCTAAATTTTCAGATCAGACTATGTTCTTAAAAGATGTTTCTCTTTGAGCTAAGAGACAATCTGATTTTTCAAGTGAAAGAAAATAAGACAATGGCTATTTGGGTAAAATGATATATTCTTGCTAATCTACATGCTCTAAAATACACTGATGATACTGTTTTGAGGGGAGCCATGGTGGTAATCTATACTTTTCTCTGCCCCGGGGAACATCTCTACCCTTCAGAGAAGTACTCCCTCCCCTGATTTGAAGATACAATTCACGAGGAAGTTACTATCAAGATGCTATCTTTCCTTTGCAGTCACTATTGCCTGTACCAGGGAGGCTCCTGAGACCCAAATGAGGTCCCTTAGAGTCCTCCACCCACTGGGCACGGATGCTGGGCCAACAGATGGAAACTCTGCACCAGAGCCCTCTGCCAAGGCTCTGAACTCGGGATGCGAGAGAGTGGAGCTGAGCGATGGTGTGGGAGAAGCCCGGCTGCTGGGGTGGGTGGTGGCAGTGCTGAGACAAAGGCATCATTGGCCCCGTGATGTCCAACAACCTGGGTCCATTTCTCTCCCGGGTCAGGTATGTGAACATGCTGATCGCGCCTCATTTAAATTAGTTTAAGTTGTGTTTTGGGGTTTCGTACCATCTGTGTAAAGCTATCGTAAGAACTCACACGACTGGTGGTGGGAAAGGAAGAGAGAATTAAAATGCAGCACCTTAGTGAACAGATACGTATGAAATTTTTTTTGTTGATGGTGTCCTTGCAGGGCTACGTGCACAAGAATCCAAAATAACGCTCACTCACCCAAACACTTGGGCAAAGACCGATCCCATAAGCCATTTGCCATACAGGTTAAGGCCGAAGATCCCAGCAAGTAAAACCCCTTCTTGCAATGATACAGGATGCTCATTCCATACTCAAAACCCTCCGGGAGAGTCTGCTGCCCGTGACGGATGGCGTTTTCCACAAAGCCTGGATCCGAGCAGTTCACCACTGGAAAAGAAAACATTTAAACATCATTTATAGACAGCTACACAGTACAGACAAAGCAGATCAGAAAGGGAGGGAAATGCCTCCTCATTTCTGAAGGTTCACAAAATGAAAACATCGTGGGCAAGGCTTATGAAATTCTGCTCCCGTGATAAACTCTACTTATTGCTTTGAGCCAGTCACTGACAAGTGGTAGATCAGCTGGGGTAGCAATTTTAACAATACGAAGCTAATTTCCTTTAACTATTTCCTAATAACATGTTTCTTCAACTTACATTCTAAAATTAGTTT
Organism: Indri indri; assembly: GCA_004363605.1. Lineage (NCBI taxonomy): Eukaryota > Metazoa > Chordata > Mammalia > Primates > Indriidae > Indri > Indri indri. Next base: position 1,829 of record RJWJ010014809.1, on the reverse strand, counting down.
TCCTGGTTACATTTTTATGTTCTAAAAATGGTACAATAGAACTCGACGACATTGGTTTAGTTCAAAATACTTTTACTCAGGCGTGATGTTTTAGGACAGCCTGTGGCTCGGTAATTAACTCTTCCCCCCACGCACACCTATAGGCATTAATGCCTCAATGTGTGTGCCAAAAGTAATTTCTGTTAAGTGTTGAATCAACAAAAATGACGATTCCTCCATCAACACTTAATAGAAGTATAAGTCAAGCCAGATTCTGACTTAAGCTGCTTCTCCCTTGAGAAACAGCTCGGTGGTGACACGGTTCTCTGCGGCGTGCGGGACATGCTCTGGTTCCTCTGAAAGGCATTCTCCTGGCCTGAATGCCCGCTGGCATCTGTGAGGGGATTAGCGATGTGCTTCCGCAGGTGCAGAGGAAAAGAGAGACCCTGATCACGTCACGCCTTGACCCAGCACACCAGGGAATAAAGCAGCTGCTGGAGAGGCCACCCTCTCTCCGGATATTTCTAGCTCAGGAAAGGCTGGTGCAGGTGACTCTCAGGCAGCCACTGCATGGTGCGGGTCCCAGGAGCTGGAGGCAACCCCTGACCCGGGCTGACATTTGACTTCTTCTCCACATTAAGGAGGAAGGTAGAGCGCAGGATGGAGGTTTACAAAGCTCCCTTTCAGTGCTGCAGAACAGTGTTCTGTGCTTGTTGAAACACCCCTGGGTTCACAGAAGAAAGACTCAAGTTCTTTTGATGAAAAAAAACAAACAACGAACAAACAAAATAAAAACCAAATGCATGCACACCTTTATGGAGTACAGGCAGATATTTTTTAAAGACCTGTAGTGCCTTGCAACTGCAATAAAATTGTAACCCAAATTTCTGAGATAGCAGAAATTACCTACTTGGAGAAAATCTAATAAAGTTGGAAAATTGATTATTTGCATAGCCTGGAAGACAACCGCATGGGCCGTTCCGGCACTTGGAGCTGCGTGTCAAGCCCAGGAGATGGAGAGAGCTCCCCTGTGCCACACCCTGGGGCCCTTCTTAGGCCCGGATGCTAATGACACTTTTGTGTTTGTGCTTATGTTGCTCTCAGGACTGTCCCAAAACAATAAACTGTTTGTCACCAGAGCAAGGAAGCCACAGGGCAGTAGGGGTGGGAGCCCCTGAGCATTGGCTGAGCACCTCAGTAGGATGCTCTACAGACACCCAACGGCCGCAGGACTCCGGAAGCCCAGACGGAGCTGATGTTGCTTTTCTTTTTTGTATTTTTTTCCTTCCTGGCCACCTTCCTTACTACGGCGAGGAAGGGGACGTGTGCAAAGCAATTGCCGTTATTTGTGTGGTGCGCGAGGGAAGGATCCAGCTGCAGACACAACACAAAAGCAAAGGGGATCCCTGACAGGGATGCGGCAATCCGTGCAGGAGCAACAAGCTCCACCTGCACCCCTCCCGCAGCCGAGAGATGGGATGTTCTCCTAGCTCAGGCATGGCCGCACGAGGGGATTTGGAACACGCGAGTTAGATAACTTTGCTCTGACAGTACACACTGAGTTCTCCCCGAGGGCCCCTCTTGCCATGCTGAGAGGCACAGGGGACAATAATAACACTGTCATTCCTGGAAATGCAACGTCAGGTGCACCCGAATTTCCTGGAAGGTGTGTTACGTGCTGAGCCCCAGGCTCCTCCTACTCTTCTATTAATACCTAGATCAGTACCCTTAAAATAGTGCGTGGTAAAAAATGCTTAAGAGCAATGAAAACCCCATGAGCTCCACCTGGGAAGATCGAATGGATCCACAGGATGGAAGAGGCGCATATAGAAATACTCTAAATCTGCTCA
>RJWJ010014808.1:7495-37373 GCA_004363605.1 Indri indri | reverse complement strand
TTTCTTATCATTATTTCTTCACACAATAGACCCAATGGTCTTTTCAGAAGTAAATCTTATAATGTCAGGCTTTTCCTCTTAAATACCTTCCCACTGTTGTTAAGATCTGTACTAAGCCCTTTAAAATTCCTTCAAAGTCCAGCAAGTCTGAATTCTAACCCCTTCTGACTTTTGATTTGTTTTTGTGTTTCTTAAATCAAATCTATGCTTTGGATGTAACACAAATCATTAATTTATATAGTGCAATAAAAGAACAACCGTTGTCAATTAAACTGAATACAATGCTGGTTTATCCCATGGATTGTAAACTACATTACAACTTTAGAGATATAAAAATGTAAAAAAAAAGAATGTGCTCCTTATAAATGAGGAAATGGTGTAGTATTTCTTCAGGTCCTCTGTGCTCTGTCTGTGGTTCTACCTTTTTGCTCTGTCTACCCATCTCCGGTAGGGATCCCAAGGAAGCATGCTCTGAGAAAGATTTGCATGCAGGAAATTTACTGCAGTGTACTCTCAGGATCAATACCTTGATGGGATCCCAAAAATCAGATTTTGGTAGAGGATAAAACTGAATTGTGTCACAACAGAGGTTTTGGACAATCCTACAGAGAATCGGGCCAGGATGCCCATTTATCAATATGCTGAATTGGGCAAGGAGCCTCAGTGTTTTTATCTCTACATTGACCAACAATCAGATATAAGCTGCCCCTAGAGTGCAGGCAGGACCTTGAGTCAGACACCAGCAAACCAAGCAGCTGGAGAATGAACGCCTGGCCCTGGGGTGGGTTTGGTCAATCTGGGTGGTACACCACAGCATCCACTACAGTACACTTCCTGCTTTCCCTGGGATTTTACTGGTCTTCCTTTTGGAGGAAAAAACTTGCAAGAGGGAGACTTAGTGGGATAGACTTCAGCCTCTTTTGCTGTAGTTGGTCTCAACACCATCACTAATACTTTCACCACTAGTCCTGAATTCCCTTCACCCTCCACTAGTATTTCTAAAAGTCTAGGTAGCATGCCAGGTGATGTGACTCAGATCTTCCTACCTGAGAAGTCTGAACCTGTAGTTACCATCCCTTACTAGGGCCACAACTGCTATACTTTTCTACTTACCATCAAAATTGGACAAGTGAATACCAAGAAATGTCCAAGTGGATCACCAGATTTCCAAACATAGTATTCCTTCTGTAATATCAATGATCTCTTAATGTTCAGTGTCATTTAACCCTTCCAGGATGCAGACTTTTCTCTGTTTGGTAGTCTCTAAGAACAAGGGGTCCTAAGCTACTGGCAACACCTAGATTTTGAGATTTAATGGGACATTTATTTGCCCTTTGGTAGAAATCTACCCTCTCTCAAAATCAAGACCTGGAAATCCAGAGTCTCAGAGCCCTTGCTCTAGGACCCTAAGATCTATGTTGTGATTCTTCTTTTGGAGTTTTCCATAAATTAAAACTGAGCTTCCTCACCACAGATATTTCTAATATCATAAAATTTTCTTGTTTTTATGCCCCAAAGGGCCAGGGCCACTATATCACTGCTTGGATCTGCTCTAAGCCTCACTCAAAGCTGACAGCCCTTCATGATGTGTGTTAAATGGATTTGAGTAGTATTCCCAAGTATGGAATTTGCTATGTTCAGAAAATGACGAGGCCTGTCAGGTGTTGTTCTCCCTTCATGGTAGTGGCAGTCACAAGATGCATAAATTTGCCCTTTATTTTGGGGAATGTCTCGTTATGCCAGAGACCACTGGACTGCTACACACTTCATTCATGTGTTAGGCTACTCACACTTTATAGGGTTTACCTTCTATCCTCCCATATATGTCTTCCCAAGCCTCCAACATGTTTGCTGCTTTTGCTCATCTGTTTTGATTAACATGATGTTATTGATATGACTTTATCAATATAGTGAACAAATATAATATTCTGTGGAATGTCTAGACAATACAGTTCCCCTCAGACTACATTTTGACAGAGGGAGAAACAACTCGCAAAGTGCTGGAGCAAAGCAATAAATATATAATGTTTCTGATTCTCTTTTCTGACTGGGATAGAACAGAATGCATACAACATTCCAGAGGCAGTGCTAATCTGCTCTAGCAAAGATACTGTGTCTAGTATAGTGGTTGCCACTGGGGCTACCACTTGTTTGAGTTTTCAGTAGTCTACTGACATCCATCAACATTCATCTGGCCTTGGTAGAATCCAAACTCGTGAATCATATGGGGGTAGGGGAGGACCATTACAAGGGTGGCTCTAATCTCTGGTATTTTCCACAGGGTGTGATACTCTTCTTACTCTCTTGACAGAGGTTTCCATTTGGGCTCCCTTGCTACAGAAGTTCTTACCCCATTCACCAAGGAACATGTCAGAAATCTGCCAACTATAAAGTACTCCCATTACACTTATACATTCAGGGACTGAGGAAATGACCATATCTGTGAGCCCTTCCCTTGCTAGGTCTTTGCAGATGCTGTTTCTTCTCTAAAATGCTGTTCATTTTCCTCTTTGCTTCCTTAACTCTTATCTATCCCTTAAAATCTCAGATCACAGAAACATTCCAGACTAGGGAAATTCTCACTTCGTATGCTCTCATATAACCTGTAACTCTCCTTTTTAGTAGATAGCAGAGTTTCAGTTTTATAATCATTTGCAGGATTATTTAAGTAATATTTTATTTTCCTGCCTAAGCTGTAAGTTCCATAAAACAGAGGGAGAATATTTGTATTTGCAGCATCTACCACAGTACCTGGCATGCAGTAGGCATTTAATAACTTTTACATAGTTAGTTGATATAGAAGGAATACATGAATACATTAATGAATTATGGAATATACTAGAATTTTGATTTGAAAATTGACAGGAAACCTCAAATTCTATCTTAGAAAAATAGGTTCTTAGTACCCTTTAAAAAAAAGTAACTTAATTAGTACCCAGTACATAGTATACATTATGTAAATATTTTTGACTGAATGAATAAATGATTTGCAGATTTGAAATTTCCCTCTTTTTTTGCCAGACTCATGTTTAACTAGCTTGAGCAGTTGAAAAGTACCGTAAGTGCCCAGTGGGGATGGTTGTACTGGTTTCAGTGTGGTTGATGGTTTCAGTATGTCTTTAACCATAAGAGACATACACTATTTAATAGAACATTTTACAGCAATAAGAGTAACCAATTCATATATATGTTAAATCATTTGTTAGGTCAGTGTATTTACTTTTGTTTAATTTTACTTATTTTAGTATAAAGTACAGAACTTTTCTAATATTAAAAATTATGTTGTTGAATTAGGCTTTTCTTCAGTATGTGGCATATTTATATTCTGTAACATATTAAAGCATATTAAATGCTAGATTATGAATTCCTGTCTCCTAATCCTTTTTGTGTCCCAATAAAATTCCAAACTCAAAAATAGACAAGAAGGAATAATCTCTCACTGAGAGAAATGGTCAATTCAAAAAGCTTTTTTGAAATTGAAGAAATTGAATTTTATGAAATTTTATGTCAAGAATAAATCCTATAGATTGTTATAAAACTGCTTAAGAGTTGTTAATGAAAAAACCCTAAACTCTGTAAAATAATTTAAAGAGGTTTATTCTGAGCCAAATATGTGTGACCATAGCCTGGGGAGCCACACACAAGAAGTCTTGAGCTCATGGTCCCAAGGTGGTTGGATTACAGTTTGGTTTTATATATTTTAGGGAGACAAGAATTGCAGATAAAATCATAAATCAATACATGGAAGTTATACATTGATTTGGCCCAAAAATGTGGGACATTTTGAAGCCAGAGCTTACAGGTTATAGGTGGGTTTAAAGATTCTTTGATTTGTATTTGATTAAAGAAATAACACTTTTTCTAAAGGCTTGAAATGTTTTAAGTTAAGATAAGAAAATCTGTTAATCACAGACAAGCCACAATATAGGAACTCAAGTGATCCATTAAACAAATTGATGGTCTACAGGCGATTTAACCTTTGCCCTGCATGAATCTTGTTGTCACAAAGTCTGTTTTGTCAGTCTTTTAATCTCTGTTTTAACATTAAGGCTTGTCAATTTTTGTATCTAAACTCCAAAAGGGAGGGGGTATAATAAGGTGAGTCTAACCTCCCTTCCTTCATGGCCAGGAACTCAGTTTTAAGGTTTTACTGGGATTCCCCTGGCCAAGAACAGTTCTGTTCAGTCAGCAGAGGAGTTTAGGATTTTATTTTAATTCACAGAATGTGTATACAAAATTTAGAGTGTAGATTTATATGTAAGGGAAGAAACTAGAAATCTATAATTCTGCATCAAAAGGGATTGTTAAGACAAATAGTACATGCATACAATAGAATATATACCTCAAAATGCAGACGATGAGTTCATTAGAAAAAATACAGTAGATGAAAGTTCTCCTGTGGAAAACTCTGCAATATATGTCTTTAAGTAAAAAAGCAAGGTATAGAACAGCCCCACATATAATGGTCCCTTCTGTGAGCATAAAATCTTCTGGAAGATTACACGAAAAATTGTTAATACTTTTTTTTTTTTATTTATTTCAGCATATTATGGGGGTAGAGATGTTTAGGTTACATATGTTGCCCTTGCCCCCCTTCTCCCCCAAGTCCGAGCTTCGAGCGTGTCCATGCCCCGGATGGTGCTCATCGCTCTCTTTGTGCATATACCCGTCCCCTCCTCCCTCCGCCCCCCTTCCCCCTGCCTGACACCCAATAAATGTTATTTTTATATGCGCTCTTATGTGTTGATCAGTTAATATCAATTTGATGGTAAGTATATGTGGTGCTTGTTTTTCCATTCTTGGGATACTTCGCTTAGTAGAATGTGTTCCAGCTCTTTCCAGGAGAATACAAAATGTTTCATAGTTCTCCCTGTAGAGGTCTTTTACCTCCTTAGTTAAATATATTCCTAGGTACTTTATTTTCTTTGTTGCTATTGTGAAGGGAATTGAGTCTTTGGTTTGGTTCTCAGTATGACTGCTATTGGCGTATACGAAAACCTCTGATTTGTGTGTATTGATTGTGTATCCTGAGACTTTATACTCTCACTAGTTATTAATACTTCTTGCAGAAAGGAATTAGGAACTGGAGGGAAAAGTGTTCCATTTATTTCTTGGTTTTTGCCCTTCATTACTATTTGAGCTTTTATGTTGTCTATGTATTACTTTAATCACAAAATTAACTTAATTTAAAAAATACTTTTTATTGTTCCATCACCTCACGGAATAAAAACTTTAAACATCCCTATTTCTTAAGAGTTGAAGTTCTAGAGTATTATCTGAAAATACATTTTATTTTATATTTTATTTCTCAAGTCATTCAATATTTGATCTCCTCTGTAAGAAAAAGTTTTCAAAAGAATCAATAAGACTCCACATTGTTTCAATATCGAAAACATAACCAAACTTTTTCTCACAGTTATTATACAACTGTTAGATCAGGTTTCAGAATCTCATGTGACAACACTCCGTTTCTGATCAACACCTATAATCTTTGCCATAGCAACAATGATTTAATAAATACTGGAGGAAGCACTGACTGAAAACCAAATATCATTGCCAAGTGTTGGGACATTAAAAAAAAAAAATGGAGAGAGAGAGAGAAAGAAAAGAGAAAAAAAAAGGCAGGAACTGCTGCTCAGGCTTGGCAGTCCATGAAAGGATGCTAGGTGACCTCTTCACTGTCTTTGAAGAAAACGTGTGAGATTGCCAACAGGTCATTCATTTGCCTAATTCTTGCTATCTATATTAGGATATTTTTACTTTGTTAAAAGTTCATTAAAATTAAAACACAGAAATGTCATTTTCATTCAATTTTATGTGCATTTAAAATGAGGGGGATAAAACCCCTTGCACAATGTAATTGTTTATTTAATTGCAGAATGTCTGCACAGCATTGGTCTTGCTAGGTATCTTACTCTGCCAGGCATACTGCTTACTGAGGCATAACAGGAACCACATCTTGTTTGTTATTTTACTCCCATTGTCTTGAAAGCAAACACTTTGTTATTTCTTTTCTTTCTCCATGTTGCTTCTATAAGAATGCTACATACATAAGAAACATTCAATGATTAGAGCTATTTCTGGTGGTTCATGCTAATTTAGGAATTTGGATCCCTTTTCAAATGGGCAAAGCTCAAGCCTTTCCTTCAAAACTTTATTATTATAAAATATACAAGTTTTATAACATTTTGAAAAATGTCGGGTGGTATGTATACTTGTATTCTACAGACAATGGGGTCACTGTGACATCTTGGCATCTCATTATTATGTATGTGATAATATGTAAACTCCTTTGCATGGCATATGTGGCCCTTGGTGATCTAACTTCCACCAATTGTCTAGTGACTTTTCAACCAGGAGTGATTCTGTTGCCAGGGGGACATTTGGCAAGGTCCGGACATATTTTTATTGACACAGCTATGGGGGGGTGGGCAGGGGCATGTGCTACTGGTAACTAGTGAGTGAAAAGCAGGGATGCTGCTAAACATCCTACAATGTACAAGACAACCCCAACAACAAAGAATCCTCTGGTCCAAAATATCAATAGTGCCAAGGTTGAGATACCCTGGCCTTAACTCCTGCCACTTTCCACATCTCACTCGTCTCTTGTCCACCTAAACCATTTGCCATTTGCACTAAAATTCTCTGTTTCTAAAATGTCCTTCACTTTTGACCACATGGTGGTGATGTTTAAATTATTCCCTTTGGGGTGACTCCTTATCAAGTATTTTCATAGAACTCTGCTGAGAATACCTCCACTGTAATATTTTCATATTTTCTAGCATATACATCTTGTCCACCAGACCTTGGGCTGCTTAGGGCTACTAAAACCCTACTGCCTAATAGATGGTAGCCACTCAATAACTATTTGTTGAATGCTAATTGAATAAAGATAAATTTTTAAAGGTTCAAATATATTTGAATTTTTCTTGATGTTTTCATGAAAGGAGGATGAAAATACCTTCAACCAGTTACTCTTGTAATGGATCCAAGAGGTTGGCTATTATGAAATTGGGGGGAAATGACCTATTATAGGCAATAAAATTCTAGTCACAACAAAGAAGAGCTCTGCTTGCAAGTTAAATCAGGACCTATGGAGTTGCAGGTGTTTTCGTTATGCAGAAGATGTAAAATACAGTGATTGAATGGCACTTTGGTAGCACAGAGATGACACAAGAACAGGTCATAGAATTTTAATTGCCTTCAACTCTTTCAAGCATTCTGCTATCCTGTAGTCATTTTAGCCTGACTTCTGCTTAATTGCATCCCATTTCTGTAGGGCATAGTAACTGTGGAAGCTTCCCCAGGACTGAAAGTTTTTAAATGCTGGTGAGTTTGTGGAAGTATAACTGACCCTCATTCTCTCCATTTCTCACCCCGTGGCATATATTAACACTATGGACCTCTGTTTCAACATTGCTCTGTGAAGTACCACCACCCCTCCAAGTCGTTAGTTTGCCCTTTGCGCTAGAGTAATTCAGTCATATGATATGTGAAGGATACAGTGCATTAAGTGTTATCTCTCCAGTTTCTCTAGGGCATGGTTGTACTTTCAGTTTCTACTGCCATGCTGCATACTCTGGACTTGTCAGAACACCTAGTCTGAGTTCAGACTCTGCCCTTTGTCAAAAGAATGGAACTATACATACCACTTGCTACCTTGGGCTTCAGTTGTAAAATGTCTGTAAAATGAGGTATTGGAATAAATGATCTCTAAGGTTACTCACAGACCTATGCTTCTTTAGTTCTATAATTACCATTGGTAAAATAAATCTCTTTTTGCATCTTGTTTATGCACATAAGGGTTTGATCATGGAAAGACCCTAAGGTTACTTGAGTCTTTAAACAACTCATCATTGGACATTACTGAGAACTAGGTTAGTTAACGTCCACCCACATGAATTTACTTTCAAATAGTGACCAAGACAAAGAAAGATTTATCAATTCCCTTTAATAACCAAACAAAAAATTGCCTTTCCTTTATTTGGAACGAGCTTCCTTCCTCTTGCCCTATATCTAACCCCTACAATCTATATTCAGGTAGACTAGCTAACTAGCAGAGAGACACTGTTGTACCTTGTCTGGTTAGCTAATAAATTCAATCTACCTACGACCCTATTGTGGGATTTGGTTATACTTCCACAGAGTAGGGTCAGGAAATATTGAGCTCAATGGATAGCAAGCTACACAATTCCTCTATTGAGATGTTTTTAATGCATCATGAGCTATTTAGTCTCTGCTGGCTGTCCTGACTTAAGGAAAGGATGAACTCAGGGAGCAGGAATGGAGGTCCTAGGCATAGATTCTAACTTGAGTTTAATTTAAAAAAAAACACAAATGCCTGCTAATCATCCCTATGTATAGTGAATAGAATTCATGATCAGAATTTATAGTATCAATCCCCATCCCTACCTGCTTGGATAACTTGCGCAAAAAGATAATTGGCCTCCATAAAGATTAATTGATGGTTTATGCCTAAACTCATGCCTGTTCAAGCCTTCCCCTTATGTGTACATAACCACGGTTGAAGGACAAGGAATTGTTAATTAAATAACACCTTAGATAAGTGAAAATAGATACATAAAGCTACCTTAATGAATATGCCCCATAATTTCCAAAGGCAGCCTCACAAACATTTAGGGAATTCTCTTAATGAATATTTTTACATTTAGGTTAGTTCTGCTAACTGTCTCATAGGAATTCAGACAAGAGACCTAGTTTTAATATGAGAGGTGTATGACTGCATTTTAATGGTGATTTGTATTTTATAAAGTAATCTACCTACAGTGTGCTTTTAATATTTTTTCATAAAATATCATTTAATCTGACATCAATATTTTTATGTTTTTGTAATGGCTGCATTTGGGGAAAGAACTATTTGAGACATAAAGCAATATCCAAGCAAGTATCAGGAGGCAGCTTTAGAAATGAATAACATGCACCAACCTGAGCCCAGGATACCTTTCAGGTGTAACCAGCTAATGCTATTAATACATAGAAGCAATAGAGAACACTGCACTATTCTTGCATGACCCAAAATAGAGATAAGTGACAAACCTGTAGATTCAAAGGTCATCAGCAGGTCATCTTCCAAGTTAGGCAAAGGAATCACACAAACAGGCACTGAGGAAGATTAAGTATTTGGGAGCTAGGACAATACTATGTGTATACCTTGTATGCAATTCATCCTTCAATTTGAAGAAAATTTTACATGCACACACATGCACATACACACTCACACATCAAATTCAAAATTATGAATCATTATGAAGTTTTAATTAAGACATTTAATATAATGTAACTGAAATAACAGTTGGCATGGTCATGATAGTTTGGAATACTTATATAATGAAGTATGTAGAGCTGTAGATCATATCAAGAAGTGTTAATTAGGTTTGGACTATAAATTGTCCACAAGAGCCAGGTGGACCATGTAAGTCTTACTTTTTCATTATATTGTTTTATTTTGTTCTTTTTTTAATCCAGGATAGCCAAAGAATTAAGTAATTTAAATTGAATAAATTCAATTTTCAATGGATGCAGTCAGTAGATGATAAACTCCAGAATAAATCTTTAGCTTCAATGCTAATTTTGAATTTTATCATTATAAATAAAAATATTGGTTTGTTTATTTATTTATTTGTTTATTTATTTATTTATTTATTTATTTCAGGGCATTATGAGGGTACAAACATTATGGTTACATTTTATGTCTTTGCCTCACCCAAGCAAGTGTTAAAGGCATGCCCTTCCCCCCCACAATGCTCTCCATGTCCTTTAGTTGCGAGTTTACCCCCTACATCCCCCTAATCCCTGGAGAGTATTGCTGCCATGTGAGCACCCTAGTGTTCATCAGTTAGTACCAATTTGATGGCGAGTACAAGTGGAGCCCATTCTTCCAATCTTGTGATACCTCACTTTGGATAATGGGCTTAATTTCAATACAGGAAAATATAAGAGGTGCTAAATCACTGTCATTTCTTATTATTGAGTAATATTCCATTGTACACATATACCAAATTTTAATAATCCACTCATAAATTGATGGGCACTTGGGTTGTTTCCACATCTTTGCAATAGTGAATTGTGCTGCCATAAATGTTCGGGTACAGATGTTTCTATTATAGCATATCTTTTGCTCTTTTGGGTAGATGCCTAATAGTGCTATTGCTGGATTGAATGGTATTTCTATTTTTAGCTCTTTGAGGTATCTCCAAATTCTTTTCCACAGAGGTTGCACTAATTTGCAGGCCCACCAGCAGTGTAACAGTGTTCCTGTCTCTCCACATCCTTGCCAGCATTTGTTATTTTGGGATTTTTTGACAGAGGCCAATCTCACTGAGGTTAGCTGATATCTCATTGTAGTTTTGATTTGCATTTCTCTAATGATTAGAGATGTTGAGCATTTTTTTTTTATGTTTGCTGGCCAATATTCTGTCTTCTTTTGAAAAGTTTCTGTTCATTTCCTTTACCCATTGTTGATGGGGTTGTTTGATTTTTTTCTTGTTGATTTTTTTTAAGTTCTAGATAGATTCTAGTTATCAGCCCTTTATCAGATGTGTAGAGAGCAAATATTTTCTCCCGTTCTGTAGGCTATCTAATTGCTCTAATGATAGTTTCCTTGGCCATGCAAAAGCTTTTTAATTTGATCAGATCCCATTTATTTATTTTTGTTGCTACAGTGATTGCTTTGGGGGTCTTCAAGAATTCCTTGCCTAGGCCAATGTCTGAAAGGGTCTTCCCAACATCTTCTTTTAGAATTCTTAAGGTTTCATGCCTTAGGTTTAAGTGTGTTATCCATCTTGAATTGATTTTTGTGAGAAGTGAGAGGTGGGGATCCAGTTTCATTCTTCTACATGTAAGCTCTCCAGTTTTCCCAGCACCATTTATTGAAAAGAGATTCTTTTCCCCAGTGTGTATTTTTGTCTGCTTTGTCAAAGATTAGATTAACGTATGCAGATGGTTTCATCTCTGGATTCTCAGTCCTGTTCCAGAGATTTATGTCTCTGTTCTTGTGCCAGTGCCATGCTGTTTTAGTTATTATAGTTTTGTAGTACAGCTTGAAGTCTGGTAGACTGTTATCTACCAGTTTGTTCTTTTCACTTAAGATTGCTTTGGCTATACGAGGTCTTTTCTGGTTCCATACAAAGCATAGAATTATTTTTTCTAGATCTGTAAAGAATGATGATACGACTTTGATAAGGATTGCATTAATTCTGTAGATCACTTTAGGTATTAAGGGTGTCCAAATGGGGGCAGATGAGATCGAACTCTTGCTCTTTGCTGAAGATATGATATTATATCTAGAAAACCCCAAGGATTCATCCAAGAGACTCCTAGAATTGATAAATGAATTCAGTAAAGTCTCAGGATACAAAATCAATCACGCAAATCTGAGGCATTCATATACATGAATAACAGTCAAGCCCAAATTCAAATCAAAAACGCAATACATTTTGCAATAGCCTCAAAGAAAATTAAATATCTAGAAATATATTTAACAAACGATGTGAGAGACATATACAGGGAGAACTACGAAACACTAAGAAAAGAAATTGTAGAAGATGTAAACAGATGGAAAAACCTACCTTGGTCATGGATTGGTAGAATCAATATCATTAAAATGTCCGTACTACCTAAAGTGATCTACAGAATTAATGCATCTTTAAATGAGATGAAATAAAGATATTTTCCAACATTAACTCCATAGTCAATTTTAATTATTTTCTTCCTTTCATGTTAAACCCATTATCACATATCTCAAAATATAACATTTAGTTTATATGATCTGCTGAATCAGTGAGTTGGAAGGCTACCAAATATTAATATTAATAGATAATGATTTAATTTAATATTAATATTAATTTAATTAATAATTTGATATTAATATTAATAGAATAAATTAATGACCTAATTTTATTTTTTATTTCATCTTATATCACATGGAAAACTTCAGATTTGTGTGTATGTATATATATGTATTTTCATATGTTTTTCTAAGTGCTAGAAGTGGGCCATTTTCAATTTTCAAAACTTTGCTTGTTTTAGTCTGAAAACTCCCTTCTCATATATGCATGTAAGAGTGATAAATTTTTGATATCCAAGTGTTTATGATTAAAGGTATTATTCTGAACATTAATAATCCACATCAACACTGCCATATAAGACATTTTTATTAATAATGTAAGCCTTTAGTTATAATTTTAACTCTCAATTTTGCAAGAATGATGAATTTTTTGACCAAAAATAAATTCTTTGCAATAGAAAACAAAAGAAGAGATACTTCTATTTAATAGATTCTGTCTATCTTGATAAGAATATTAATTGATTCTGAGATTGGACAAGCATTTAAATTCAGTGAAAATATGAAGTTGTCAATTGACTGCACATTTTCCAACCTATGATTATTAGATAATTGAACATTTTTTTACAGAGTGTAATTTTAATTTCATTTTGACTCAAATAACTTCATATATCCACTCAAGGATAATTTCCCTTAGTTTTCTTTTCTTTTTGATTTGAATTCTACCATTTGCTTACCTCCATGTAGTTTAAAAATTTAAACATATGTGATTCAAATTGCTTAAGGTTTGTAAATCTGCCACCTAGGAAGATAATGTAAAAGTATGTAGTAAAAGTCAGTAATAATGCATAAAGACTACTTAACCCAGCTATGCAGTAATACAAAAAAAGACTAAAACATGCATCAGTGAAACCAGAAACAGAAAGAATCAGTTAAAATTACGGAACCTTTTAGCCCAGGCACACTATCTGTAAAGTAATTTCACCATGATTATTCTAGGCCCCTCCACATGAAATCACTTATCTACATTCATTGAAAGAAAAGCCAACTGCATTATCCGAAGGGCCCTAGTGGATTCATATTTATTTTTCCATTTTATTTTAGGCCCATTGATTTTTGTTCCTGGCAGTGTTTTTTTTTTTTTTTTTTTTTTAACATACCACAGCAGATGTTTAAAATGCAACATTATGATGTAATGGATTTGCCGTTGCCTTTAGAATTCATTAAGACAAATAATTATATTTCCAAAGAAGAACTATTTATTTACTTTAGCCATATAAACTAAGTGATTGATCAATGGAAGCTATACTCATTCTAATGTTGAAGGAGTGGTCAGACCCCTATCTGGCATATTGTTTGCATTTCTTGGTTTCCCATTTTCAGATAGATATTCACAAGCTAGTGGTGCTTATAGAAAGGGGTGGGAAAGGAATTATGGTTTAGAAAATATACCTCATGAAGGTTAGTTGAAGCAAGCGAATATGTGAAACTTAGCGACAATATCAGTAAAAGGAGACTTAGATAAATTTCTTCAAATGTGCAAAAGCCTACCGTGGAAAAGAATGAACAGATTTGTTTCTGTATAGGTGGTCCAAACCTGTAGTCATAAATGGACACAGATCGGTGTAGTGATGAATGTTCTAACAATGATGGTCAACAAGAATAGTGCTTCAAGGGAGGAGATGGATTTCTTTTACTGAATTTTCATCTCTCATGAATATGATAAAGGGATTTCCTGGAAAAACTGTTAACATGTCTTCACTTTATATATGTGAAATTCTACTGAAATGAAAGTAGTGTATGCTGAATTGCTCCTTTTGCAAGCCTCAATTTGTTGACCAGAGCACTGGTCTGCAAAGTGGGGTGAGCCCATCCCATGAGGTATGCAAGACAATCAGTCAGTTGGGGTGGGGCAAGAATGCATCAAAACTCCTACTGGAGTTTATTTTATCTACTTTTCTATTTTTGCATATTTTGATGATCAGTATTAGTATAGTTAACCATGACTATGATTTATAAATAAATATTTAAAAATTTTAAATATCAAAAATAAACATGGAACCTTTTTATTGACAGGGCTGTGAAATGAAATACATTTGGGGGCCACTAAAATGAAGATGTGGATGGAGTAGAAGAAAGTTAGTTTAGAATAACTGCACTGGAATTTCATGTGCCTATGGCAGAGATAGAGTACAACTCAAAGACACCTTAAACTTGAGAGTGGCATGTTCTTAGGTTCATGCCAATAAGGCTATGCTAGGATTAAAAACTGAGAGCATACTGAAAGAACAGGCCTTGTTATCCATATTAATGTTAATAATTTCATACATTGTCACAAAATTAATTGTGTATGTAAATTGGGATGCAGTTATAATGACATTGTGGATGAAACAATACCTTCTCACATCCAGGGTCATTCTAAATCTAACCCAAGGTTTTAACCACAATTAGTTTAGTGGTTTGGGGTTATTACCTGCTAAGCAGTAGTTCTCCATTAGAATGAATATACAGCACATAATTTATCACAATTAGGCTTAATTAGCTATCTTAGTCTCTGTTCAGTAGATGCCAAGAACAGAGACAGCATGGACAGCAATTCTCATCTCACTACCCAGAAAGGACAGTTTTAGGTCATTTCCTGCCAAGTTCTCTGATGGATATGCTCTAATTTCACTCTAAAGTACTCACACAGAGGGCACTCATAGCTAACAGTACCATATTTTATTGTGTCTTCCTGAGAGTTATTTACTTGTCTTTATTTTCTAACCCCAGCTTCATCCTCCCTCAGCCCTCTCCGGCAGCACCTTCTGCCTCTCCTCCCCTCACCCTCCCATGCATGACACACTCACGCTCACGTAGTTTCTGGTGTCAACCAGGAGGCTCCAATCAAGCAATGAATATACAAGAGGAATATGACTGTCACAGGATGATATACAATTTGCATAAATAAATGTCACTTTTGCTTTTATATTGGATTCTGAAAGAATTTTTATATGATGAGGATAAAAAAGTGAAGAGCCATTTCAACCTAAATGTTTCAAATATATCCTTATTAAAATTCAGCATTCTCCATCCAGAGAGACTATTAAAAGAGAGAAAAACAATCATTTTTAGATCATAATATTGAAAGTTCTTGGCAAAGTGGTTAGAAGTACTGTGTGATCTATTGTGCAAATGATGCTGAAATTTTGTGTCATCTTTATGATAACCAAGTGTTTCTAGAGTACTTAGAATCAAGAGAAAACAATGAAGCAAGTTATTGGATGAAGGCTAAGGATTTTCCTCATCCGCAGGGAAACATATTTTTTTATGTCACACATTGATTAATAGATCTAGCCCCGACACAGTTGAAAAAAAAGAGTGTTGATTTCCTCTTCAGGCTTAAATGAGACAAATTATTATGCTAACATAAGTATACATAAGCAAATTTATTGGTAATAAGCTGAGAAAAAAATGGCAAAATAGCTATAAAACCAGAAAACTCCGATTAACAATATCTAGGAAAAATGTTATTGAGAGGCTGTGTCAAAGATTATTCCTAAATAAACCAGAGAAGTATAAAAGTATTAGGTCAAAATATTTAGTTCTTTACTACTATTTTTTTTTTTTGAGTTGCTGGTTTATGTGCTGACTTTCATGTGTTCATGTACATTAGACTATGGAGTAGACCTAGATTACATTGACACCTGTGTTTAATGTAGATGAGGATTATATTAAAAGGAGATTTTCACAGAGTTTTCATCATAAAAATAACTTTGATTCACTCAGGACCTTACTTTGGACTTGAATTCTCTGAATATAAACATGACAGTAATATAAATAAAATTATAGAGAGATAAGTGAATTGGCAAATACAATGTCTTTTGCAAAAAACATTATTGCACATACTAAGTTTTCCTGTGATTGTGCTCTAAAATGGAAATATGTAAGAGTCTTGATTTAATTTGTAAGTGATAATTTTTACATTACTTGAGGTGAATGACATTACATAGGTAAACAAAGAGCCCTGATTTCTACTGTGGCTTAAAAGCTGAACAATCTGTTGATGTAAGCTAAAATGAATGGTCTTTTTTTCTAAAACTGAAAATCTTATGAATGGCAATAAATTTGTCTTTTAGGTAAAAATCAGTGTTTTGAGAATCTTGTTTTCTGAAAGCATGCTTGGTGAATTATTGTTATTGAGTTATTCTTTTGCTGGGATTTATGAGTGCATGAGTTGAAGGAGGGACTGGTGTCTTGCCATGGATTGAAATGTATGTGAAAAAAACTGAGAGTTTTATTTCCATTCAGCTTCTTTCAGGACTACTTGACAGGACTGATTTTCCTTAGCATTTAAAACAAATGTTCTTCTCTTTAGTTATTGGATGCTGCATTTAAGAACCTCTATAAAGATAAGTACCCAAAATTGACAATCTTAAAACTAAATGGAGCAATTCACAAGTTGCCAGAAGAAAAGAATGAAACACAGTATTTTGTTTGTCTGTTAACCAGTCTACCTATAATTATTTAGATTATTTTAAAAATTATAATCAAACATGTGTGATTATCTTATCACTCGCTATCATCTGTGTTGAAATGAGGTGTGTAAAGTTTGAGCTTTACTTCTGCAGATTACCCATTCATGTTCTGAAACGTGTATACAATGTTCATGTTATAAATTATTGAGAAAAAATGAACATTTAATTTTTAATGGCTATGAATATGCTTGTTGTCGAAAAATAGTCACTCTAGAGATGTTGATGTGCCTACGAAGTCTTGACCTTCAACATCAGCTGCCCAGCACCCATGTGTGTATACAGGCACTTCTCAGATAAGAAAGAGAATTTGAGATGAAACACCTGAAACAAAGATACTTCCAGCTGAAGAGTAAACACATTTAGGAAGTACAAATAGCGTTGCTCTAGTTTTTGAAATGATACTGCACACTTAGAGAAAATGAATAAGTGGAAAATGAATAGTTTATACTTCAGAGAAGCCCTGCCACTTATCAACAGTGTTCATCAAGAAAACATATCAGTGGAAAACAACTTTGACTATATTAAAGAAAACCTCCAGAGTTCCTTTTTAGTATTTTTGGTTTCATTTCTTTTGAAATTATTAATATTTTTCTCAATTACAAAAGTAATGTTAGCTATAAAAAATGGATAAAAGAAAGGGTAGCATTTCCCCCTTGTTACCTGCTGAGCTCGATCCTCAGAATTAGTAGTGTTAAGTTGGTGGACATTTGCATATGCTTATATAAACATATGCACAAACATATAAACATAAATACATAATGTAATAGATGTCCCTTCAGCCTGACTGGCCCATGACTAATAGCCTTCTGAAATTTCCTTAAAAAATGAAAAATAGAATTAAAGCTTTGTCTCCTACAATATACTCTGGATAGACTCCCCACAAAAGTCACTATTTTTTTTTTAGCTAAGTGCAGTGTGGCAGGGAGAAGGGATGTGGACAGTGTAACAAACAGTGTCAGGCATTAAGTGACTTTTTTTCTTCCAGGTATACCTATCCACATACATACAAGCCACACTCAGACACACACATACTCTTAAAAATATCCATAAATAATAGTGAATATCTATTTCTGCTTTTTGCATATTTCCCTCAATATATTTTGGACAGTTTTAATGTCAAAATATATAAAAAGCTCTTTATTTCTCTCACAGACCAGTGGGTAGTATGCCATTGCCTTAATGTACCAAAATGTATTTTCATTTCCCCCTTTTGGTGATCGTTCCATTATTCCTGAGTTTTTATTATTAAAAACAACTCTGCAATAAAAAAAATCTACCTACCTAACTTTATCTATCTATCTATCTATCTATCTATCTATCTATATAAATAGTTATACCTCGTTACCAACTCATTCTCATGCAGAATAAATTCCTCATATGGGATTTGATTGTCACGAAGTATGCACGATTTACATTTTTTTAGATATGAAGGTCTCCATTTCTTCGTGCATTTGCACTGCTGGAGTTTATCAGTCATTTAATTTGCTTGATCTAATAACATGGGATATATTATAGTTTCACTTCAGAATTCACAGTAAATATATAAAATGTATATAAAAATATATTTACATATGATTATTAGCCATTTGCCTGCTAATATTTTTTTACCCATTTCTCCTATAAGTTATCTGTTTTATTGATTTGTGGAATTACTTTATACATTATCAATAGAAGAACTTCATTTGATTCCATGAATATTTTCTTTTAGAATGTCATTAGTCTTTGTAATGTGTTTGTGGTGTCTTTCATCTTCATAAATTTTATTGCCTAGTTTTAATATTAATATTTTTACTATAACTTTTGTAATATGTTACACATTATCTTTAGAAATGTCCTTTCCACTTAAATATTATAAAAATTTCTTTATTTTCCTAATAATTTCCTGGTGTTTTGTTTATTTTGGGGCCTTTAATTTCTCTGGTTTATTGTGCTATATGTATAAAATGGAGCTTTGCATGGGTTAATATATTTGAAACTTTTGTAATATGAGTCCCTGAGTCCCTTTTCTTCTTTTATATTCTAGTAGTATCAGAACTTTTGAGGCTAAGCTATCATAAGCAAACCTTGATTTCTCAAGTCACTCCACAGAATACACATTATTAACACCCTACTTCTAATAATTACAACATTTCTTGCAATGGCCCCACATACCCATGTATGAATTATTAGTGTTATTGCTTCCATTGACAGGTGCCAAGCCAGGTGCTGAGTATTCAGAGACACCTAAGACCTGGTACCTTCCTTTAGAGGCTCTAGCACCTGTGTCATTTGTTGGGAACACAAATCATTCTTAGTTTTACAGCCAAATCTACTTTGTAGAATCAGTTATTCGGTATCCTGTGTACATGAAAGGTGCGTGAATGTTTAATATTGCAATATGCTAAAGAGATTATTTGTTGCTTTTTAGATAATGACTATTTTTTTGGCAGCATAAGAAATATTTATGCTTTGTCTTTTGAAAGCCTCTAAATTGGGGCATAAGTTGCTTCACTGTCATATTTGCTTACGAGAATGCTATTTTCAGAGCTCTGTATTTAGTACAGTTTATGCAAATTTATAGCATACATTTCTATGGAAGTTTATTGCAAAGGTAAAGCATGCAATTTATTGAAATATTACAGTTATTAAAAAAGCAAATAAACTATATGATCAAGGAACCGTTCTATAGATCTATTTTGTGACTTAATTATTTTAAGGTAGACTATAAAATGCCCACAGCAAATCTAAATAAATTGGTGCATGATGTTTAACATTAGTTTTCTGTTGTTGAAACACTGGCAGGATAATTAACAGGTGTAAGAGTTGAAAAGTGTACCATTGTTTTGCACATTCTCAAGGAAACTGAAGCAATATATTGGATGAAAGTAGTGGCTATAGGTTGCAGCTTTCTCTGGGCTGTGGATTCTGTATTTAACTGCAACAAAATGACCCATCGAGGGAATACAGTTTCCTCTTGATTCATATTTATACTATACCAATTATGATAAATGGAACTTAAATTGTGCTTGCATTCAAAATAACCTATCCTGTAAGAAGAAAAATGAAGAAAAAAAATAGATACAATCTTGAATCCTGTTATTGTCAAGTAGCAGGAGAAAAGCTATAGGACTGTCATGTTTTGAGGCAATCTCCTTTTAAGACCATGTCTAGATATAACAGTATCTCCTGTGAAACTGTAGATTTCTGTGAGATGTGGCCATTCCACCCTTAACTCTGAGGACCAGAAATAAATGTGTGAGCTTGACCCTCACACCTACTTAATAGGAGCATGTTTTGAAGTCTGAGCACAGTCTTGAATGAACAAATGCAGACAAGCGGGACAAGCAGAGTCTCAACTCCCAGCCATAACGTTTCTCCTGTTGCAGGAACTGAAACAGTTTCTTTCACAGGCCCCTATGACTGCTGACTCAGACTTCTGGGTCAGGCCACTAGACAAACATTCTCCACAATTTCATGATCTGTGGTTAATGTTGGTTGACTTTCTAGTTTTTAATCACCAAAGGCAAGTCTATTGTGGGTAAATTAGAATTCCCTAGCTAATATGTTTTAGAAAATTTATTCTAAGTGTTACCACTTTCTAGGCCACTGAAATAAAAGGAGCAAGAGTCCCCAAAGACAAATAAAAGAATAAATCTACCTAGACCATGGAGAACTGATTGGCTCATACAGTCCTTTGTTTTCAATTTCAATGGTCTGAACAAAGTCCACGAAATAAACCAGTACCTGGTTCTACGGCTGACATATGTCCTAGACAAGAGCGATGTGCTAATGCATTGTAACATGAATTGCATTAGCACATTTACATTAAAATGTGACATGATATCAAAAGATTATAAGATTGCAAAACTTTGACATACTACCTGAAAAAAATTGTGGATAAGTGTCATGTTAAAATCTTGTTCTATCATGATTATAAGTTGAGTAGTAATCACAAATGACAGCTGAAAGAGGATGGAAAAACCGTCTTGACACCTAAGTGATGATATTGTTATCTGTATTCTGAATAATTTTACTTATAACAGGTATTTCTCTGTAAGTTTGTCTTATGATCCATGTTTTCATTAAGATGAGAAAAGAACACTGGAGGTGAATCTCATGTTCCTTAAAATGTGTTTTCCCTGTTAATATTTATTTATCAGCTTTCTTCCAGTTGGAATAATATAACTGTTTTCATCTCTTCACTGTAAAATTAATTCCCCAGGTCATTTTGCTAAGGTGTATCTTCCACAAATAAGGTTTAGCTGGATTTTATTTTACTACTATTTTGAAAAATCTCCATTTTTCAAGAGGCAAGTTTAATCTGTTTATATTTATTATAATTGCTGATGTAAGTGATACATTATTTTATGTATGTGTGTATGTGTTTACGCACACACTCATATGCACATACTCTTTCCTTATTTCCTCTTATCTCCTGTCGTACTTTATATTGAATTTATGAGTTTCTTAATTCTCCTCCTTTCTCTTTCAGTGGTTTTGAAGGTCTGTATTCTATCTGTAGTCTTTTCATGTTTACCCTTAACATGTTTACATACCTTACAGACTTATGGTAGATCAATATCACTGTTCCTCCTAAATAATGTGAGAAACGTAGAGTTTTCCAGCCACAGCTTTCAAACGCCATCCTTCTGGTATCATTATTTAATTTTCTAGTTCTACTCTCTCATATAAGTCATTGTTTCTTTTCACAATGTTTTTTTATTTACATTAATCCATAAATTGAATGGTTAATTGCTCACAATTCTGCTTATATTCTTTTCCTTTGAGTTCAATTTTCTTCTTACTAAAGTACATCTAGAATTTTCTTAAGTGAAGTTCTGTAAAAGGTAACATATTTTGTCTTTGAAAAATGTCTTTAGTTAGCCCTCATTCTTTTCAATGTTAGTTGTACAGGGTATGAAATTCAGGATTGATAGGTTAAAAATTATTTTCGTTTGGAACTATTAAGATATTATTTCATTGTATTTATCCCTTATTATTGCTGATGAGAAACCTGCTGTCAGTTCCCTCATCATTTTTAATAGATTATATGCTTTTTCTTTCTTTCTTTTATTTTTTATTGTTTGTTATTATAGGGGTACAGATGTTTAGGTTACATATGTTGCCCTTACCCCCCCTTCCCCCCAAGTCCCAGTCCCAAGAGTGTCCATCTCTCGGATGGTGCACGTTGCACTCTTTGTATATGCATATATCCATCCCCTCCTCCTCCTCGCCCCTCCCCTTCCCCCTCCCTCCCTACCCGACATCCAATAGATGCCATTCTTATATGTACACTTATGTGTTTTTCAGTTACTACCAATTTGATGGTGAGTACATGTGGTGCTTGTTTTTATATGCTTTTTCTTATCTTTTAAGATAAGATTTTTCCTTTTATGTTCTAAAATTTCACCATGGTTTCTCTAAAAGTAGTTTGTTTAGTTTAACTTCTTTAATCTTGGCATGCTACTTCAACTCGAAGGCTCACATCTTTCTTCAGCTGTGGAAAACGATTAATCATTTTATGTATGATTACTGCCTCCCCTCCATTCTGTCTATTCTTATCCTCAGGCATTCCTATTAAAAGTATATTGGATCTGTTTAACTTAACCACACTTATATTGACTCTCATTAATTTTCTTTGCAGCATTCTGGGTGGTTTTTTGGGATTTCTAGTATCTGGAAATTTCCCTTTCTTCCTCAGTAATGTATTTTTAATATTTTAAAGGTCATATCTTAATATTTCTAAGCACTGGTAACAGGAGAGGGGGCATGTATATTATCTCAGTCTTCCATGATGCTAGTTTTAGTTTAATTCTGTATGCAAAGTATTGACTCAAAGTATTGACCTTATGCTATGCTGAGACAATGTCTAAAACCTCTGAGGAACAGTAAAACACTTCTAGTTCCTTGATTCACCAAAATCAACTTAGCTTGGAAAAATGCTGAAAGTAACCCTATAAAATTACTGCACATGCAGAATTCTCTCTTTAGTGTAACATAACTGTAACTGCTTGACACGTGTGTGCATATGTGTGTGTGTGTAGATACATGCATGTATACAGAAATATTGATTTCTTACCAAACTCTAACCAGTTTGAGGAGATGCAGATTATGCTATTCCATCTATCCACTTCTCTTTTATGCACATTTTGCTTTTCCCCTGACTTTAATATTCAAAGATGTTAATATTAGACTGGCTTCTTCTTAATCTGCATTATATTTTATCTTCTTCTTAATTACTTTTAGAAAATTCCTCTTTCTCACTCCCTATTCTGGCCTCTCCATTCAATTTATATTTTAAAAATTTCCTAAATTATGGATTTTTATACTTATTAAAAATCATAGATACATATTAAAACTATCATCTTGGAATTAGAATAATAAAAAGTAATGCTGCTATCATCAAAACCCTTGAAAATGCCTTGAAATTCCATTTTGAACATCAACAATAGTTAGTTGGCCAAAGTACTTACTGAAACTGCACCTATTTTCACTAAAGTGTTTTACCAGGAGTTATAGGAGAAGTAAAGATAAATTTGACTTGCCACGTGGCATCTAGGGTTTTATAAATAACAGAAGAAAGAACACTAAAAATAAAACTAGAGAGTTTGAAATAAAATTAAGGGGAAAATATAGATATGCCATCAACTTTTAATCACTTAGAAAATGTCCATTAGTCTTCCTTGGTTTTGCACAGTATTTTGGTTTGATTCTTTGTTCCTTGTTACCTTAGTCATTTGAATGTAATACTTTAGTGAATTCTTTTTTCTTTCCTTTTTTTTTTTTTTTTTTTTTTTTTTTTTTTTTTTTTTTTTTTTTTTTTTTGTTTTTCCACTTTGTTTTGCTGCTGGTTAAATTGAGGTTAACAAAAAATAAATAAAAAAGTAAGAATGCTGGGCAAAACCAAATAAGACTAATGAACATTTTCTAAGCAGTTAAAACTTGATGATATCTGTATCTTTGTGTTTTAGCAATACTAAATTCTAGCAATAAGGCATAATATTTCAGCTACATTGTAAATTTTAAGAGTTTTTCAATGCATACATTCTTGGAATAGATCTGTCATCCCCAAGAAGATACATTTTAATGTATATAAAAATGACTTACAAAGTTTGGAACACAATAAGGAATGGGGAAAGGGAAGAAAAGAAAGGAGAACATATACAGTGAGAAAAAATATACTGTTTGAAGAACCAAAAAATGCCATAATCTGACAAAACTCTCAGTCTTTTAATCACTTGAGCTTAACTTTATAGTCTTATTTTGTTGTTAATGTATTTGAGATTTTTAACCAGATTTACTAATTTAAATATTAGAACTTAACAAAAATCTTGTAACAGGCTGTGCATATTTCAGGGTATAAACCTCTCATCCTTTCCCTAAGTACAAACCTCTCCCACATGAAAAAATGCATCACATTCTCCATATATGAGCTCCAGTTTTTAATTCTCATTCACAGCTTTGTGAACACAGCTTTCAGAGCTTCTAAATCTGACAGTGGTTATGGACTTATAATAGGGAATATCATTTATATATATCTTAGATTGCCTGACCCCAGTAATCTAGAATAATTAATCTAGAACAAGCATCCTAACAGTTCAATATTAAAATCTTACTTTGACAAATTTTTAATATATTTCTTTGACTTTGCAATACTGTATGCTCATTCAGGACTCTAGAAAACTCCATTCACAAAACAATTCCTAAGACATTTTTATATGTTCATTTATGCATATCTCTATCGAGTACTACATCAGAGAAAATATAGCCTATGAAATACTGTATTATGACTTGCAGGGATCACAAAATTCTCTGACACATGATTGAAATATGCCTAATAGAAGTAAAGTGAATCTTAAGAAGAAAATCTTGAGCATTTATTCCACAACTCTGCAGAACAGCTCCACACTAAACCTCTGAGCCAGAAATGTGAGAAAATAAAGTGATTGAAGCCTGTCAGCCAGGAACATCAGCCAGCAGAGGCATGATTCCCCAGACAAGAGAGTTACATCAAATACCTATACTGCATGAAATATGAATCAGTTACCATTCAAAAAGGTGAAGTTTTGGAATACAGCTGAGATTTAAATGAATAAAATAAAGTATCTGAGTATGTGTGTGTGTGTGTGTGTGTTCCATTTATTTACCTAATAACCTAAGTTTAAAGAATAATTCATTCTTGAGCAACATAAAATAGCTCAATAAAGTATTATACAATAAAATAGAATGTTTAATTATTTCCACTACAACTTAGAAATGTTTTCTATATATTTCTACTACTTATTTGTGTGTGTACACACACACATATGTATACTGTACATTTATATAAATATATATATGTAGAGAGAGAGAGAGCGCACGAGCGAGCGCCACAGATTACTGTAGCAAGTGAAGCCCTGGTTACTTTTGGCTCCCTTAAAACTTCCAAACTGATTGTAAGGGCCTTTTACCATCTGACCCAATTGCATCACTCCCGTCTTATCTCCTATTCATTCCCTACAACAGAAAACCTGCCCCAGCCACTGTTCTTTCCAGCCTGTCTTTAGTTCTAGCATCTTCGATCTCCACATGCCTATGCATCACCCCCACCCTGTTGCCTTTGACAATTCCTTCCTCCTCCTCCCCTCTCATTCTTCGAAGAGGCAAGTTTGTGCTATCCTTCTGCCATGATGCCTCCTTTAAATTCTTCTGCCCCAAGTGAACAGTTTCCTAGGCTCCCATAGCATTTAGTTATAAAATTTTACATATGAATATACAGAGCTGTTATTAAATGTGTTATTTAAAGATTGCTTTGTGATTTTGCCATTTAAAATGTCATTGCTTTTTCAAGTTGTTTAAACATTGCAGTCATTTTTACTGTAGTTAGATCCTGATCAGTTTCAATTCAAAATATGATCTTTGGAAATGTATAAAACATCTATTGTATTTACTTACTTGGGATCTCTAAAGATAGTAAGGTTGGTGCAGGAAATCATTTGCATGCTACCTTTCATCTTATGATCTCACAGTCCTCGACAAAATAAAATCTCACATTATTTATTACATGTCCGAGATGGTGTTAAGAAGTCATTACTGCCATTCTATTACTTTAGTGGTAAAAATAGCAATAATTGATAAGCTCTTTTTTTTTTAACTTCCAACCTAAATTGGTACTTAGTGAAGTGGAGAATACAACTGATGATCCTTTATTACTTATCTCTTCCCACTGAGGTATATTTATCCCCAAATTTGTTTACTGTCCATTGTATACATTCCACATTGATTAGATTATCGATTAATTACCTGATGAGAAAAGTTTGCATGTTTTATTTATTTTTTTTTTCCTTTTTTGTAGTAGAATCTACATTCAGACATAAATTTGCATGTTTCAAAAAACCCTTATCCTCAGGAAATTCCTTTGACACTGATGATCCTCAGTTTCCCTTTATATACAGGGTAGTTCTACAGAAACTACATAGTCACCTCCATTTCTAAATTGTTAGAATTCTACTAATCTATGAACACCACAGCCTTAAGAGGGTATTTGTCTAATTGTGAAAAGATTATGTAGAAAAAGGATAACATATTGCATCAATAATTAGATTTAACTTTTATAAAATGATTCCATGAAAATGGCCTTTGTAACTTAATAAATAGGTGAGGTAATGGGATTCTAAATATGTGAAGGTTTGCTAAAAATAAAATATTTCATCTGCCCTCCAGTTAAGACTTCTATAAAAACAAACTCGCAGAAAAAGACATGTGTCAGTATTTTCTATATAATCTCTCTTTTTTTAAAAAATCATAAACCATTCTTCTTTCATAGGTTTGGAATCTTTATTGATGGGATTACTGTAATGTTTTACACCATGTTTGTCTGACAGTAATTGGCAACTGGATTAAGAATCCCAATTCAAGCACAAATCCCTGGATGGCACCAGGGAATCCTGATTCTTGATCTAAGGCAAGTAACTTCTGTTCCAAGTTTTATAAAAGAGGGTCACTTATAATTAACCATGACATTATAATCCTCATAGTATGGTGCTCAGTGAGAGAACAAACTACTCTAAGAGGCAAAGCATTGAAAACCGAAGTCTTACATAAAGTGTAAGGAAGGTACTTTTAGCATGCAGTCACAGGGAGCTGGGAAAAAAAATCAGTAATTCAGCTTTCAAATAATAGTGTTCAGTTGTTATAAAGGTCACCTGCCCTTGGCCTCATTTCAGCCTAATTGGGACAGGTTAATCTTCTTTTCTGTCATTCTTTCAATTTAGAATGAATCTGGGATCTCTGTTAGTACCCCTCATCCATCAAATCCTGTGACCTTGAAAGAAGAGAAGATAGCAGCCTCCTTCTCAGGAGAGAGTCTGAAAATGAGAATTAAAATAGGTCTTCTCAGTGGAGACCCAAAGCAACATGTAATAAGACATGTAAAAAAAGATTCTATCACTGCAGGCATTCTGTAATATTTCTCTAAGTAACATATGGAGTCAAAAAGAATTCATTTAAGTTCAAAGTGAAAAAAAGAAAGAAAGAAATCAGAAAACGGTGTTAAATTCTTCTATAAATCAACTAAAATGGTCTATAAGAATTTTTAATGGAAGCCAAGAATTTTAAAATGTGTTTCCTTTTAACTCTCATGAAAAGCTTCATACTTCAAAGTATAAAACATTTTTATCTTTCACTCTCTAGAAAGAGTCCCCCCAAAGAAGAGTAATTAGTAAAAGATATGGATAGTGATACACTTTTCCTTATCATAAAAAAAATCTCTTTTTATTTAAACAATGAGAAAGCATTTCTAAGTGACCACAGGGGTGGGCTACTTTTATGATAATAAATACGAAATTAGGATGAATATAAAACGAACACTTACAACAGCAACATTCAATATATGAGTCAATGTTTATTTCACTATGTTCGGAATACTGAGAAAATTACCATGATCCCAGACCATGATGGAAAGTTTATAAAAGTGCAAGATTTAATGCTTTTAATTCCACAATAAGCAACCTGTATAAAAATACACACTGAATACCAGGTAAATTACAACTCCTCTTCTAGAATTATCAAAAACACCAGATCAGGATAAAAATGAGTTTAATACATTTAAGACTAAATAACTTTTGACATGATTTAGGACTACAAAAATTATAATCAAATAATTAAATACTCTCTGTATATTATTGATTATAATCTTATTTAATACCAACTTAATGCAAGACCACTGTCTGTAAGTAGATGAAAAGGCTGCACAACAGGTATGTGTTTCCCATGCCTCATTTTCCATGTGATTTCATGCTTCTAAAGTCACCCGAGAGGATCCCCACATCTCCAAATTCAGTGCTGTTGTCTGTTTAAAAGTTGCTCTATTTACACGGAAAAGCCAGGCAAGGCTCTCTAAAAGTGACCCAACGTATAGAGAAACTTAATGATCATCCATTTCAAATTATTTTTATCATTACATTAATATTTAGGAAGCCAATCTCATACAAACTGATTTATTATAAACTAAAAATTATCTGTGAAGAGCAAGTATATCCTTAGCATCTGGTATAAAAAATATCAAAAGGATAATTATAACACTTCATGTTTTATTCATGTTAAAAGAAAATGTTTACCATGAAAATATTATTGGAAATTTAAGTGATCAAAGCTCAGGCTGAGCCAACTCAAAAAGAATCCATATTCCAATCTCACCACTTACTGGTTGGTGGCCTGAGGGAAATTATTAATATTTAACCTCTTTAAGCTTCAGTTTTTTCATACATAAGCTTGAAGTAATAAAACCTACTCATCATCAAGTTGCTGTAAGATTAAATGAGAAATACTACTTGGTTAAAGTGAATAACATACTAAGTGAATACATACTAAGTATTCAATAAATATAATTTTTAATTGTGGCAATATTATTTTGACACCTGCATAGAATAATATGGATATATATTATTATGAATCCAATGTACAGATTTTATATTTTCCAATATTGATAAAGTGAGCAACATATTTTATGCTCTTTAAAGCCTTGACAGAATTTGCAAGATAAATTTGACCAGGGTGATATACTTGGACTGGGGGTTGTATCATAGCCTAGGTCAATTGAAATTGTGTAAATATCAATCAAAAGAAATGTAAGAATAGCAAAATTCTGAAATCTGTATTTAGAAAATTTCCCAACTAGCAGAGATTACTATGACAGTGAAAGAAAAATGGAGGAGGATGGAGTACGGTGAACATTATGTTCTAGAACTTAGGAAATAATAACAAAAATATGAATAACTAAATTGAGTGAGCAATTATAGTATGGTCCAGAAATTATGTCACGTGCCTTCCACATATAATTTCATTTAACCCTTCCAATAATCTTACCTTTATTTCAGAGGAAAATGACTTTAGATATTGAGATTACACTTCTCAGGGAGAATTCTTATGCTGATTAACTTAACAAATATTTATTGAGCACCCAATATATGCCAGGTATCCAGTGAGATGTTGAGATGAGTCAGTATCTGTGTCAACTTGCATGGTGCTAAATATCCAGCCCACAATATTGGGGGCCATGGTAGTATCGTGTACCTTAGCCAAAGTTTTCAGTGCAGACTCTTACAATGTTTTGTTCCAAAGGTACACTTCTATCAATTCATGATGAAATATGATGAGAAAACATAAATACCTAAATTGTTGTAGTTCAGATTGAATAAAATTTCTGTTATATACAGTTATTACTCAACCCTCTTTATGTGTGCTCACAGAATGCACATATGTTTATACTTTTGTTTCACTGACTTCATAATTTGAAAGAAAAATAAAAATATACTGGCTCTGTTACTTCCATACCACATTTATTTCTACCAGATCCTGAAAAGAGCAAAAGAAATACTGGTCAGTGAAATTTATGTAGGCCAAGTTTCTGTTGGAGGGTGGA
Source organism: Indri indri (assembly GCA_004363605.1). Taxonomy (NCBI): domain Eukaryota; kingdom Metazoa; phylum Chordata; class Mammalia; order Primates; family Indriidae; genus Indri; species Indri indri. Next base: position 8,173 of record RJWJ010014808.1, on the reverse strand, counting down.
GCTTACATCTTGAGGCAGAGTACAATTGTACTGTAGCAAACAAATGCACTGACACTTTGATCAAAACTCAAAATGAGACCAGAAAATATTGATGTAGGAATGAACAGTTTAAGCAAAATGCCTGTGAAAGGGGGCTTATGTTTTCTTGGATAATTTAATTTTTATCTTGTGATTATGTAAAAGCTCAAGATAAAGCTCTGTCTACTTCACAACATTGATCTAACCTGTTTACATCAATTCATCCACTCCAGAGACCAATACCAATACACAGAGAATCCAAGTGAACGGTGCCCCCAGAATTGCTTGGTGCAATGGCCTTGCTGTTGTCTGGGATACTCTGGATACTTGATTAATTTTTTTTCTGTGATCTTAGTAATCTCTCAGAGTAAATATTGCTCACAAGTATTCCATTAGATGATTTCTTTCTTTTTCTTTTCTTTTTTCATTTTTTTTTTTTTTGACAGAGCAGTGCGCATAGTTATGGTGTTACAATGTTTCAACATTGTGCCAATAAATTTTAGAGCAAAATGATAAAACAGGATAAAACACAACCAGCCTATAAAAAATAATTCTGCTCAGCAGGGTTTTTCTTTTTCAAGATATTCAAGATTTTCTTGGTAAAATGTACATCTTAATAGAACATGGTCAATATAGTTACATAACTCTTTAAAGAAAAAA